>KV425704.1:0-31178 GCA_001632425.1 Neolentinus lepideus HHB14362 ss-1 | reverse complement strand
GTTTGGTTTATTAGTGACAGTGAGTTCTGTAGTTCTATGCCTGTTGCGGTGACTTTTTCAATCAGGTTGTTATCATTGATGAGGCCTAGTGGCCATGTCCATCGGCCAGCACCAATGTGTGGTGCATCGAGGGGTGAGAAGTGTAGAGTGGTTAGACGATGGTCAGATGGGACTACTGAGGACGAGATAGTCCAGTCGCGTATATTAGGTAGGTGGGAGCGCTTTGTGTATACCCTGTCAATGCGGGACATTCGGGCTGAACTATTGTGGTAGGTGAATACTCTTTCCGTGTCGTGATCAGCGCGCCACCCATCAATTACATTTAGGGCAAGGCGCACATCTCTAAGGGCATTCGTGGCTGGTGCAGGGTCAGCATGAGGTGGGGATCGGTCAATTGGGTCTTCAACTATGTTGAAGTCACCCATCATGAAATCGGGCTTGGGTAGGGCATGGGTTTCCCAGTAGGCGGATATTTTGGCCCAGAAGTCTGGGTGCTGCGTATATTCATTCGGTGCGTAGACGTTGAGGATCGAAAAGCGCTTTGATTTGTGCCATTTTGTTGACAGCAGTACCGCACGGCCAGGTATTACTTCAGTAAATTCAAGATCATTTATATTGGCAATTTCTCTATTTATGACGAAGGCGACGCCAGCGGAGGCTGTAGGTCGGTCGGGGTCAGGGGAATTTAGTACGTGTAGGCGTTTTGAATACAGTTCCTGTATATTATCTGAGTATTCATTATTTAGGTGGGTTTCTTGGATTGCTAGGATACCGAGGCGTTGGTCTCGCATTAGGGAGTGGATGCTACCCCACTTTGAGATGGGGGAGTGGCCGAGCTGTTGGGAATGGCGGCCATTCATGTTTAGGGATCCTAATGTTATATTTGCTCTGGTGTTACGACTGATGTTGTTCGGTCGGACAGTGAGGTTCGGTGGAGCCGCGTTGTGATGGGGGAGGTCATGATGGTGGTTATCAGGTAGGAGATCGAGGTCTGAGGTGGCGCGAGGGCTGCGTCTGGTGCTGGGATGCACTTGGTGGAGCTGATGCTCGTTATTGTGGTGGAGTGGAGGGGGAGGGGGAGAAGGATGCACCGCCGAGGCGGGCCCGCCACCGATCTCCTCGGACGCATCAGTACAGGTTGCTCCGACGGGAGGAGGCACACCCATTCCTCGTCCGGGGAGGTGTGAACCAGGAACTGTTACAGGGACCGCATGGGGGGGGTGTGGGTTTGTTGTGGTGGTCGAATTACTTAGCCCGGGTTTCGTCCAGTTTACGGGTCAGGGTCAGCTTGCCCAGCTGTCACGGGGAGCTATGCATAGGTACGTTGGCTGCTGTCTCGAGTCAGGCAGTTAGGGTACAGAGCTTAAGCCTCTCGGCACGGCACACTCAGGCCTGAATAGGCCGCCGTTTTTGGCTTGCGCCGATGTTGTCAGGCAGACTCGCTTTCCCGTCCTGTATACAGTCGGTATATTTGGGCGGGTCTGCTGGTAGGGAACATGCTGTTGCTGGCTCAATGGCATGCTGGTTTGGGCCGAGCTAGTGGGCAAACGAGAATGCTTGTATAGCATCGACAAGGGTGGGTACAGAGATTCATGTAGTATTTACAGCGCTTTTTACGTATTTAGGATAGTATGTAAGGTAAGGAGTATGCGACATTTGTGGTTTTGGTGTGGTAAGGATGAGATAGGGTTGTGCGGCAGAAGCGGCAGTGACAGGTTGAATTGAAGTCCGCGAGGGCATGTTGAATGCGCTCAGTAGTGGTGCGAGTTGAGGCACACTATAGGTTAGGGTTGCGCCAGGTAGTACAGGAGAGAATAAGGAGGGATATAGTAGGCATAGGCAGGCGCGCTAGGCAGTGCAGCAGGTTTTATACGATTATGGGGCTGGCGCTACAGGCGGGGGAGGCGGTGGTGGTTGCTGCTGGCCCAGTCCCCGTCTCCCGCCCCGTCCTTGGCCGCGTTGGCCATTTTGGCCACGTCCGCGTGACTGGTTTGCACCGCGACCGCGTTCTTGTTCGCGACCACGTGCTTGTTGGGCGAAGTGAGTGACGTTGGGCTCGTCCTGAGTGAGCCAGGAGCTGTCATATGTGGGTCCGTTCCAACCATGGATGGTCGAGAATGGGCAGAGGCCACGGGGGTGGGTTATGCAGTGACATAGGGAGCAGGAGCCGAAGCGGGTGGGTTGGCCTGTACCATGTAAGGGTGTCTCATACACTTGCTGAAAGAGGGCTTCATGTAGTTGGTACCAGACGGCGTTCGAGATGCTGTTTGGTTGGTCACCGAGCATGATATATTGCGGGATGGGTATTCCGCTAGGGGCATGGAGTGGGATGCGAGTGAGCGTGACCGAGCGTGCAAATGTGTTTGCGAGATCGTCGAGCTGGTCCTGGGGCCAATTAAAGTAACGCTGGAGTACATCACATATAGTGGCGTGGGTGGTCGGGATATGGAGGATGTCAATAATCGCGGTGAGGAGGGCATCGGTATCATCTGATGTAAAGCCGTTGATGGCACAGATGACGGAGTGAACTGGTTCGGGCGCCGGGATTGGGAAGACTTGGAAAGATGCACGCGGGTGGGAGATAACACCCCGTTCCAGCATGCTGTTGAAAGTCACAGGGGGTAGGTTCCGCAGGAAGAATACGGGCGGGTTAGGGACATCTGGGCTGGCGGCTTGCACGGGGATGGGGGTAGTGATTGTGATCACTTCTGGATCGATTGCAGATACTGCACGCGAGAACTCGATGGCGACGGTGCGAATGTGTGCGGCTGCTTCAGCGCCGCGCGTGAGGAGGTCTCGTCCGCTCCAGTTATGGGGCAGGACTATAAGTACGGGGTTGGGTTGCCCGAAGATTGTGACTAGCTGGGTGGGGGCGATGTTACGAACAAGGACTGTGTTACTGGTGCGATGTGTGCGCGGGAAGCCTCCAGGAGGCGGGGTGGTGAACGCTGCGAGGGAGCCACGCCTGTATGCGTCTTGGGGTGCCGTGTGGGTATCTATGGCCAGGAGGTCCTCCTCGACGAAGTGGAGGAACGCCTCCAGTTGCGGGTTTGTGAGGTTGTGCTGTCCATCTTCAATAGGCGCGGGCACGAGGGGGGGTGCTAGGATGGGGGCCGGTTGGTGTACCGGTTGCACGGGGATGGGTGTACGTTCTGCATGATGGGTGAGCTGGTGTGTTTGCACCTGAGTGTTATACGTACCCGTTTGCTCCTCTTGGGCAGCCATTTCATGATCATGCTCCACTTGGGCCGGTGGTCCATAGTTCGCAGTTGTCGGTAGCGGCGGGGGCATGGTAGGGGGTGGCGCGGGGGGCGGTTCTCCCGCAACAACCATGGCATAGGTTGTGTTGGTGGTGGCGGTCAAAGGGAGCTGGGTTGTCGGTTGGGCAGTGGTTGGCCCAGCAGATGTATTCGGGTGGGGTGGTGTCTGGTCATTGGGTGCGTGCTGGTTAGGCGCGGTTGCCAGTGCCGGGGGCGCTGGCGTTGGTGTGGTGGCGGCGCCTGAGGGGCGTGAGAGAGCACGGCGGGCAGTAGTGAAGGTCAGGGCCCTGGCAGCTCCGAGGGCTGCATTGACCAGATCTGGTGGGTCCTGGATCCGGAATTGGAATCAGTTCTCGATGCCAGATTACCGATTACTTTGCTCGAAACATTCATTCATGATATTATAGAACCTTCTAATAGTATTATTCTTGTATATATATAATTTGTATTTTAATGATATTTTAATGATATTTTAATGACCTCTCTCGCAACCCATACTCTGCAATAACCCATACTTGGGGACATCCACGGACCCGTATGGGTTATGAGAGAGTCGACTGTACATGTCATTCACCACAGCCTCGGAACTCGTGGTCTCGGCCATCACCATATGCCATTCTGTTGCATGTTCCGTACATATGGTTCCATGGATATGGCACATGCAGTGTACGTGGACCATTGGACGGTCCACTGTCAATATGGGGCCGACGGCTGTGGAGGAAAAACAGCAGAGCCAGCTAGATATAATTTTTAATTTTGTACTCTGTCTGGCATGATGTTGGAGCCCATGGAACTATTCAGACCATGTCAGAGGACCAAAGGAAGATACGTTGTTACACTATTGCTCTCACATCTACGAGACGAAGCCGAGTCTGGAGAAAGGTCGGAGCCGCCTCTCGGATGAAGTGGCTGTGCGGGGAAAGTCCAGGTACGGGGGTTGCCGAGTGTTATTGCGGATCGGTAAACGTGCACCGCGTCCTGACTTTCCGGTTCAGTCTTCAAATAGTCCTACCGCCAGCTAATCAGTCACTCTTTTCCTTCACAACGCTGTAACGCCAGTATTCCCCTCCACCATGTCTAATGCGCTGGCGTTCACCGCCAAGCCAGCAGCGCATGCCAGCAGCGCGCCAAGCGGTCTCGGTGTCGAGGCCATGTTCCAGCAGATCATGGAGGCCGTTCAGAAATCAGTGAGAAGCGTCTCAACTGTGCGTATTCAGCCTGTTGACCTACTCTACAGCATTATGAGATTGCCGAGTTACGACAAGAATGCGCGGAGTTGAAGCAGGCCAATGCGACCTTGGAGCGGCAGTTGAGGGAGAACCTCCAGGTAATTACTCGTCCTTTACTCTATATCCGTCATGCAGATGCATGTTTGCGTTGTACTGTCCAGAGGAAGAGGCAGCTGAACGACGTTGGGTTGGTCGGTCGGCACAGTGGGCTTGGCAGGGTAGTCCACTAGGACTTGTTCCTTTACCTTTCGGACATTGGATATCATTATTGGACTGCTTGATAGCAGTGTATTTAAATAATATTGCGACATCTCTGACACTTGCTGTGACAGAGCAATAATTCTCCATTTCGTACCCCGGGCTTCGTCACACCAGGCTTCACCACACCTGTGCCAGGCAGTCCCCAGCTGCGCGCCAAATCCCCCTTCCTCAGCCCCAATGGCATCCCGTCCCTCGTCGTTCCCACCTCCGTGCACGTGCCCTCACCCCTAGGCGACCATGTCCTGACCGCCTTCCCCTTTGACGTCCGCGACATTCCTGGCTTCTACGTGGTCATCCCCGCAGGTGGCGCAGGCACTCGCCTCTGGCCCCTGTCACGTGAAGGTCACCCCAAGTTTCTGCTCGATCTCACCCTCAAAGGTCGTTCCCTCATCCAGGCGACATGGGACCGTCTCATCCCGCTCTCGTCCTCGTCGCGAACGACCGTCGTCGCGGGCCCCTCGCATGTCACGAGCATCCGCGAACAACTGCCAGACTTGCTCGGGCACAATCTGTTTTGCGAACCCAGTGCGAAGGACTCGATGGCCGCGATCGGGCTGGCCGCGGCGGTTCTGGCCAGGCGCGATCCTGACGCTGTGATCGGCTCCTTCGCAGCAGACCACATGATCTCGGGTGACGATGCGTTCCTATCTGCTGTAGCGGAGGCGGTTGAGGTCGCGCGCAAGGACTACCTTGTTACGATTGGTATTGCACCCTCGCACCCATCCACTGGATTCGGGTACATTCGTCTGGGCGAGAAATTGGAAGTTCACGAGGCGCCCAACGCGAGGCTGGTCTCGAGCTTCAAGGAGAAGCCGGATGCACGAACGGCAGCTGCGTACATCGCAACTGGTAATTACCGGTGGAATGCTGGTATGTTCGTCACAAAGGCGACATTCCTCATGCAGCTTTTGAAGGGGTACAAGCCCGAGATGCATGACGGGCTCCAGAAGATTGCGGCGGCATGGCATGATGAGACTCTGAGGCAGAAGGTTCTCGACGAAGTGTGGCCTGGATTAGAGAAGATACCCATCGATAATGCCGTGGCTGAGCCCGCTTCGATGGAAGGGAGGGTCGCGGTTGTACCCGCTACGTTCGGTGAGTTTGTCACCCCATAAGCGTTTACTTGAGCTTCGGCGGTGGACCGCCCGCTCACTTAGCGCATCATGCTTCTAGGCTGGGACGACGTCGGAGATTTCTCATCGCTCGCCGACTTGCTTCCCGCCGAGGCGAATCAGCCCCGCGTTTTAGGCGACAGCAGCCTCGGTAAGCTTTCCGTTCCCTAACACCTATCATCAGGCATCTGACGGTTCCCGCCCGATCTATCTATCAGTGCTGACAGAGCAAGTCGCGGGCGGCATCGTCGTCCCCGGCTCCGGGCGCCTCGTCGCTTGCCTGGGCGTGGACGATCTGGTCATCGTCGACATGCCTGATACGCTGCTCGTCACGACGCGCGCGCGCTCGCAGGAGGTGAAGCGGATGGTCAAGAAGTGCAAGGATGCCGGTTGGAAGCAGCTGCTGTAATGGCATGGAACAAGGTCGTTGAATAAGGGTTTCGCATTCGGATTTTTCTCTTTCATAACTTTTCCCTAAGCTATTAGATCTCTTGGACTTTTAATACTGGACGCCCTAGGGTTGTGATGTATACTGGAACTGCCTTGTCTATATCTTCATCTTTCTTTATTGTAGCTTCGGACGGACACAGCCTATGTGATGATTGCAGACATTCCTTAATAAAAAGAACCACATCACACTGTCTAATGCAATGGGCAGTACATGGCTATGGTAAGCTTCAGGCGGTAGAGTGAGGCGCTAATATATATGCATATGCTGTGTCATTCCACCACTTCTTGGTTTGATTGAAAAAGTCCAGTGCTATATTCTAGAGGAAAAAAGACATGATAAGAGTGGATCTCGAAACCATTTTAATTTGACACCTGAGACCGCTCGCCCATCTTGCTTCCATCACTACTGGCTCCTATACCTATATCTACCTCATTACTAGTTATTAATGAAGCCGAATGGATGGCGAAGTATGACGGAGTGTGAGAGCGCTCAGTACTCAGTCGCGATCCGCCATCATCTTTATGGCACCGACGTGTAGAGGGACCTTCTTGAGGCCTTTGCTTGCTTCCACATCTTAGTTTGATATGGCGCCGAGTCGTAGAGAGGAACCAGACAATGTTCAGGCTGAAAACCCTCATCAAGAGTCGGAACAATCAGTTGGAGTCGGTGCCCTTCCAGTCCTACTAGCGGACAAGAATGTCGGCCATCTGCACAGAGGACTCTCTGCGAGGCAAGTTCAGATGATTGCCATCGCCGGTACTATTGGGACGGGACTATTCCTTGGAACTGGAAAGTCGTTGGCGCAGGGCGGGCCCGCTAGCATGCTCATATGTTATTCCATCGTTGGGTTCATCGTGTATGTGACTCTCCTTTTACTCGGCGAGATGGCTACCCAGTATCCTGTGGCTGGTGAGTGTCTTAAACATGTGTTGGGAGTGTCCGTTTTGTGTACGGATTCACGCATACACAATGAAGCGCCTTGCCCGACAACTGCAGCTTGCCGACAATTTCCTGACTGAACGCCGTGCTATCCAGAGCAGCTGTTGATTTCATATAAAATTCTCATTGGAAAATGACCGGAGCTTGCTACCTGACATACTTATTTCGCTGGTCTCGACCGTTGTTCTGCTCTACGGATCCCCTTTCCCAAATAACATATATCTTACCCGATTCCAGGCTCATTCACGGCATACGCAACCCGCTTTTTCTCCCCTTCATACGGTTTTGCCCTATCTTGGAATTACTGGTTCAACGATGCCGTCTCGGTCGCGTCCGATCTGACCGCCGCCCAGCTCGTTCTTCAGTTCTGGAAGGTTCCCAACTCTTGGATCGTCAGTCTTGTTTTCTGGCTTTTCCTTGTCGGCATCAACGCTATCCGTGTGAAGGCATATGGCGAACTGGGTGGGTCGAGTTCTTTGGAACGAATCTACATATGTTCCTTAATAGTTCTGTGGTGTTGGTATAGAGTACTGGCTATCATCCTTGAAAGTCGTCACCGTGGTGCTGTTCATACTCCTCGGTATAATAGTAAACGCAGGCTTCAACGGCTCTCATGAATACATCGGAACCAAGTATTGGCACATACCTGGCGCACCATTCGTCGGAGGTTTTGGCGGCTTTGCAAGAGTATTTGTGACCGCGAGCTTCGCCTGTCCGTAACCACTCTTTTCTATGTGTGTTCTCGTTACTGAATAGTCCGTAGACGGTGGGACCGAAAGTCTGGGCGTAACAGCCGGAGAAACGAAGAACCCGTCACGAAACATGCCTAGAGTGGTCAAATTCGTATTTTGGAGGTAGAGTCAATGTGGATAATAGTACACTGTCACCCTGCTTAACGCGGAGCACGACAGGATTCTTCTGTTCTACATCTTGAGCATCGCACTTATTGGCCTGAATGGTAAGTTCTTGGTTACCAAATGCATTTTAGTCGATTGACAATGGTGCAGTCCCATGGAACTATCCCGGACTCTCGAATAGAAGTACCACGACGTCCCCATTCACCATTGTTTTCAAAGAAGCCGGCTCAAGTGCGCGATACTCTCCTCTCACTGCTGCATATCCCGCTAATTGTCTTTGCCCCAGACTTCGCCGCCTCCTTCATGAACACTGTTATCCTAACTTCCGTCGTCTCAGCCGGCAATCACGCTCTATTTGCCGGAACTCGCGTCATGTACGGCCTCTCTGCCACCCGTCAAGCCCCCAAGAGACTGTCCTGGACAACCTCCCAAGGCGTGCCCTTACCCGCCCTTCTCCTCACTTCCAGTGTTAGTGTGCTATGCTTCGGGAGCAGCTTCGTAGGGAGCGGGCAGCTCTGGGGCTGGCTGCAGAATATCGTAGGGGTGTCAAACCAGGTAGGCCAAGGCTAACGTGACTTGTACTGGTAAATGACGTATTTGTCTAGATTGCGTGGTTATCTATTGGGCTGGCTAGCTGGAGATTCAGAAAAGCGTGGGTAAGGCAGGGGCGACCTCTCGAGGAGTTGAGGTATCGGGCGGGATGGACGTGGCAATGGGGTCCTCCTTTTGTCGTGAGTGCTCGTAGTGTCCTTCCTGCAGTCCAAATCTTGAAGTCGGTCCTTGATAGGTCATTGCAGTTGGCTTCTTGATCATAAGTGAGCGCTCGAATTGAGCAAATTTGTCGTTCACTACTGTACTGATTTCATACCGATACAGTTCAAGGCTGGTCATCCGTAATCCCCGAATTCTCCCTGGTCGACTTCATCTCCTTCTACATCGAGCTTCCCGTTATTCTGGTCATGACCCTAGCCTGGCTTCTGCTCCGGCGCTCTCCAACTCCCCAGGCCTCCCCGTCTGAAATCACACCTTTACTACGCTCGCCAAACCCTCAGAATGCACGAAAATGGGAAAAGTATACGGATTTAATTGACGTAGATACGGTAGACTTGAATGTGGACGAGTACGAAGAGGGAGAGCAAGATCGGGACGATGAAGCGAAGAGGGAGAAGAGGCTGTCGGGGAGGGGAAAGTGGGTGTGGAGGGTGTATTATGCTCTTGTCTAGCGGGCATTATCGCTTGCTTAGAACCAAGAGCAGATGATAAAAAGACATGGGACGTCGACTCTTCTTGCTCAAACCTTACAAAGCCTCTGTGAACTCGTCTACATCTGTCCACATGTATCTCAAAATTCTCCGTGCGGGACAGTGACATTTGCAATGTCGCGAATAAGAAGTGCAGCTTCTCATCGCCAGGAAGAAACCCGGTAGCGAGATAGAGCTGTGAAGGGGCCTGGTATGAATAAGGTGGGTAAGAAGCCGTGCCCAGGGTCTTGTGACAGAACAGGATATGTGAGTAACAGGATATGCAGATAACTATGTCCGCCAAGAATGTTCGACCTAAATGCGATGCTACACAACGGAAGATACTGTATATTTTCCGTATGCTTTGAAGTTGGCTAATATTTGAGATTCGTGTGCGGCGTACCGGACAGAACTGAGGACAGAAATTATGAAGGCGCTTTCTTGAGGCAACGTAATGACTCGGTGACTTCCGTCATGCTGGCGCGCAAGCGCGGCGACGAGTTCCAACATCGTTCCACTATAGACCAGAACGAATCATGGTCAAGACATGCAACGAGACACCGCGAACCACGCGAAGGTTTGACGCCACGCATAATGTCTACCGTGACGGCATGATCGTTCGTCCTGTGTGGGAAAGGCAGCTGTCCGCTTGCAACCTGCATGATATGCAATGTAAGCGGAGAAACGACATGTTCATCTCTGCACTTGCCTCGAGGCAAACTGATGCAAAGGCATAGACATCGCTGTGCGTTGTCAGCTGAGGGCCATCACCGTCATCTTGCACCAGCGCTAAAATCAGCTCCGGCGCCATCCACCGGGTCGATCCCGCAAAAAAGGATGTCAAAATGTGCGTCGAATCGCCGAAGTCTTCCATTACTTTAGAAAGCCCGAAATCAGTGATGACAGCCTGACCGAGCTGATTAACCAGGATGTTGCTCTGTAACGGATGAGTCACAAGCTTCTGAAAGCCAATCAGGACGTACTCCTTTCAAATCGCCATGGATTACAACTGGTTTGAAATTGTGCAAGTAGGAGACCCCTGACGCGATCTGACATAACTGGAGGGCCATTATATCAGAAAACACCTCCACGATGTTCGAACTATCATACCAGATCTAATCTATCAGCGGTCGGATTGACTTCATCCAGATAATGGACGATAGTGCCGTTGTCACACCAAGCTGACACCATTCCAAGTGTACTGGACATTTGCACGACACCATGAAATTGCAATATGTGCGGGTGGCTCAGCCTGTGCCAGGCTAATATCTCGTCTTTCAAACGCTAAACACGTGACCCGCCCTAAGCCCGACAAGAGCGACGAATAGGACAGAACGCACCGACAGTAGCTTTTCCTTAACATTCTGAACCATGACGGAACGAAGCACCTTCATGGCCACCTGATAGGTATGAGTATCTTGAAGAGAAGTATATCCGATCAGCGAGAACATACAATCCGAGTACTCTTGTCAACACGATCCGTCCAGGTGCCTTTCCAGATGTCTGCAAAGGATCCGTGGCAAACAGGTGAGTCACCGATTCGTACTACGTCCTCCGTGAGATCGGTAACTGCTACCGTACCCCTTAGTGTCAGGGTTTGCTTCACGGCCTCCCGAATACTCCGATCACGGCAACGCGCTTTGAGGCGGGTATAATCCCACTGTCCCGGTGTAGCTTCGAAGTCGTGAGACCAAGTTAGCGATTTGACGATTGATGTCAGCGAACGAAAATAAATCTGTGAGGGATTACTGCGTAAGAGGATGGTGTTTCGCATATGGACATCGGTAGCCGATTCGTAATCGCAGTCTATGGTCGTGACGGTGGAATCCTGTAACTTCTGAAATGTACCGCTCCAATTTGGCGGGTACGCATCTAGGTAGAGACCGACATTGGCACTGAGAGGGAAAAGGTAACATGATCCAGCGTCCGGATCTAAGATAACATGTTATTGCTGGATCCACTGCTGCTGGAAGGGACATACCATCTTCTTCATCGAGCGCAACAAAACACGCATCCGAAAGCAGATACTCTGAACCTTCTGATGCAATCCCCAAGTTCAGATCGACCTGCTTCTGCTGCGACCAGTGTTTATATAACACCTCCTCATAAAATCCGTCTCGGATAGGGACATCTCCAGGCTCAAGTGCTAGGAACGCCTTAAAACTGGCCAGGATTGCTCTCCGTCGCATCCTCTGGAAAGGTGTGTACGGACCGAGATGTCCCGACCACCACCTAGTCATCAGTCCTAGCTTCTGGAGTGTGTCGTAATAGTGAGTGCTGTTTCTATAGCGCAGAAATGCGAAATATCTGCTTAAAGTCGTCACAGAACCTGGGGCCATGTCGATAGGTCTTCGGTCAAGGCAGTCGTGACCCGCGGTTATCTTCTCCATTACGTCCCGAAGAAGACCTTCGACCTGATACTCTAAAAGACCAAAAGCTACTTCAGCCTTCTGAAGTGCCGCCCTACATCCAGGGTCCAGAACACCATTGTCGAAGTCATGGAAGATGCTCCTCCCAGTATCGGGCACTCTGCGAGTTTCCGCCAGCTCGTCTCCGTGGACGTCATAGATATGCATGTATTGGGCGTCCAGGCCGTCACCATCCCTTCGTCAGGGGTCAGGGTGAGGGGAACTATGCGGCGGACGTCACTTACGAAGAGAACCAGAACTTCCATAAGAAAGGAGGGAAGTAATGAGGTAGTGGGCCACCCTTCATAGTGGACGAGGGCGAGGCTTAGCTTGCCTTCGTGTCCGCTACTGTACGTTACCCCACAACACAGATAAGCGAGCACAGCATTCTGTTCCTAACTTTGGACAGACCTCGAGGCATCTGCCATCTGATAATATAGTTCCTTTCTCAAGTGCACTCAACGTCAGCTGAGGATCTTTCAGTGGTCGGTTTGCATAGCTCTCTTACCTTTTTGACTAAGTTTTGTGGGGTGGTGAAGAAAGACTGATACTAGATTATTCAGGCATGATGTATGCCAGCGCAGCTGCGGAAGACAACAGTTGACTCAAGTTATCCCGAGCCGGTTCGGGAGGATCCTTGCAGGCACGTGACGCGCCATTCCGGCGCTTGATCATGCAACCGAGTTAAACTGACAGTGAAGGGGAGAGCTTCCGCCAATGGGGAATGGTAGTACTCGTCAAGCTGGACATATTGTCGGACATGCATTCCATAGCATTGCCTTGTCACGTCTGTTGGGTGTTGTTCAGATGGTAGCATGGCTGACTGAGGCTTCTACAGCGCTGGAGGCTAGATGGGTGGGTGCGTGTAGTTCCATTAACTCCTTCAGGTTATCGCGATACGATGTCAAACCAGTCACCGTGAAAGGTCGAGTAGCCTCAAGTTTGGCTGTGCAGCGGCGCCACGAGCGCAGCTAACAATCATGCCTTTCGAGCAGTCTGATCCGCCGAGCACTGACTGCCGTAACCCACCCGCAGGAGGCGCTCCAGAACATGGACGTAGGTCCGTAGCAAGATCGATATTCAGGGAGTGTCTTCAAACATGTAAGACAATTTATTATTACTACCGCAAACTACTAATAGCGCGTCTGATAGAGTTCTCTACATGTACAATGTGTAAATCACTAAGTAACTGACCGAGAGAAAGATTGTGCTCATCCCGCTAGTAGTGATCGCGCAAAGGCTCCGTGGTAACCTCCTGGAGTGAAACTGCCTATGTCTGCCTTCCAATAATATGGTTACCTCGTATCCATGAGTCAGCGTCAAGAAATACCTTACTTTTTTGACATTCAGACACCATCTCAGCGTCCAAGTCAGGTGTGCCCTTTTCTCATGTCAGTCACGGATTACATTTGCCCGTAACAACGATGAAGTCGATAGGCTTCTATTCCTCGGATCCCGCGGATACAAACGAAACGGTTCTGCAGCCGTAGGCATGACAGTTACACAGTTCAGAAGAGTGGTCACCAGAAGCTCGGAACACGCAGTCGATAATCAGGATCTACGGACAATCGAATGGCGCAATACTTCCTCTCTTTAGAACCCAATGGAAGTGTTTTGCTACTTCCACACGGAATACATCTGGATCTAGGGTACCTAAGAAGTCGAAAAAAAAATCGAACAAATAAATATAGAAACACGAACATGAATCTTACTCAGGGCACGTCGACGACGCACACCCCTGCAAGCGCGCTTCTCCATCGAGTTCAGTCGCGACGCTCCCGAACTATCTGTGTCTATTATGGGGACACACAGTCCTGCTGACTCACGTAAACGCGAGGTAGTCAGCTAAGGATCATGATCGCGGCAGAATGTGCACAGGTCTGTACCGGCTTCGTCGCTTCTCGGAACCTCGAAAAGCCCGAGCAAAGTCCTTGGTGTCCTGGAAATGTCGTTCAATAAAATATACGCAACCCTAAAATGACAGCTGACAGCTTAATCTGACAATGAGATAAAGAGTTTGAACTCGCGAGAGTAGACTCGCGCCGTCGTCATCTCCGAAACGTCAAGTGTTATGAAGTGCCAACGGCTCATGCAGCGAATTGAGCCCGAATGATAGATAGTAATAAGCGCTCTCGTGTTAGAATTTGAACCAAACTAGACAAGTCGGCATTGACGTGAAGCGCCTTTTGTGCCGGTCGTGCCAATAGATTGGTGGACTTGAACATAGCATTAGGTCATCTGGCCCAATATGTACGATATTCCGTGTTACTTGCTGACTAGTCCTGGAAGGGTCGGAGTCCAGGTAGTGAGACTGCTGATACTGAAAGCTCGAAGTCTTAGGAAGCGACCCTATACAATGACCCTACGGCATAGAGATGCTACCGGTCCCGCTTGACCCCAGGCAACAGTGGTAGGCACGTTTTCGACGAAAATGTTAGGCTTAGTAGCCTGGTAAGCTTAAACCAATTGGAGTAAACAGTCTCACAGTTGTCAAGCAACTTCGGTGCCGTCCAGATTGCAGTGAAGCACCTCTCAACTATGCCCCGCTGATAGTTTTTCGGGCACGATAGGGACTCATGAGACCCGCCACGATATCGCACACCTAAGCAAAACTAAGGATGAGTAATATCTTCGTAGTGAGACACAGCATTCGATTCTACTTCGTGGTCAAAGTCGCATGACACCATTTCAAAGAAGGGACGCTACATGGTGATACCCTGCAAACCTGAGGCTGGTATCGCGTGCTGACGTCTTCCCGTAAACTGTTAACAGGTAGTCGCATCGCATGCCAACTGGCCTATCGACCATCTATTCCAAACCGTGGGTCCAGGCAACGATGATTTCAGTCGCGGAGAGGTGGCCCTGCAACGACGACTGGCAATGCGAGTTGAGCCTTGATGGCAAGAGCCAACCATGTTCATGGATTCGTAAGCTTGCGCATGCCAACGAGAACGATAAGCTCCGTCTCAAGTCCGATACTTTCCCGTGAACTGTTAACAGGCAAACCGTATTGCCTGGCGACTGGCCTATCGACCATCTATTCAAAGCTATAATTCCAGACAATGATAATTTCAGTCACGGAGGGATGATCCTGCGACGACGACTGACAATGCAGGTAGCTTTTTGATGGCAGGAGCCTACCGTATTCCTGGATTGGCGAGGTTGCGTTTGCCAATGAGAACGATAAGCTCCATCTCGAGTTCAACAGTCAGCAGATGACATTTTCGCTTGGGAAGCAAGTTGCTCGCCACTGGTATTGTGATCTGTAACCGTACTCACAGTTCACTGCGCAGCTTTGAACACGGAGCAATTGGGTGTGTCCACAAGGGCTGCCTGTATCTCGTTCCCATCAACAACACAGTCACGCACTGCACTGGTCGTCAATTCTTTGGATTGACATTGTCCCGACAAGGACGTACCTGAGACGAGCTTGGCAGAGTCCAGTCGTCTGTATGAATGCCTACCTGGTCTGGAAGTAACAGTCCACAAAACCACTCGCTCGCAAATAAATGGCCACGTCGAGTTCGACGGCATCCGGTACCTCGAATAGTTACAATAGCGTCAACACAGACTGATCGATTTTAGCGCAGGCAGATCTGTTCTCCATCACCGGCGATGGAAGACGCCACACAAATTCACGTACACGCCGGGTAACCGATCATCTAGAGGTGATTATCAGTTTTCCTCAAACTTTACAGGATCAAAGGAAATGTGCTCCAAAACTCGGCCTGCAGTAAACAGCGTGAGCCAACAACACGTACGTATACAAAGACGACTTGAACGTCGGAATACCGACGGTAACGCGCAGCCCCATTTTGGCAGTCAATATTACGTAATTAAATTCCGAAAGGGTTGTAAATCGCAGTCATTACCGCAATGGTAACCCGAAGCCTAGCCGTTCCCACGCATACAACTTCATGCTGACCCTATGATACAACCTAATGCCACCCACAACGGCTACGCTCTGGCCAACTCCGATGGCGAAGACCCCCACGCAGAACAGCTGCATCCGCACGTAGATGCGTACGACGAAGACACGGAACGGGATGGCGTGCCGGGAGCAGACCTCCTACATATTGCCAGCATAGAGGAGAAGCGGCGGTTGTGGTGGAGGAATGCAGTCGTAAACGCGATATTCATCGGGTCCTGGTGCGTCCTCCGCTGGTATCGTTCGCGGGCGTCATTAATTTTGACGTGGTTCCCCTGACTAGGTTCCTGTTTGCTACGTTACTGTCCGTCTATAATAAATGGATGTTCTCGCCAGACCACTTCGGCTTCCCGTATCCCATGTTTGTGACGACATTCCATATGTTCATCCAGTTTGCGCTGGCAGCGTGCCTGCGCTACTTCTTTCCTGCGCGTTTCAAGCCAGAGGCGAGTCCTAACAAAGCTGACTACGGGTATGTCATCGGTTTCTTTCCAAAGAGGATCCAGCACGGTACGAGGCAATGGGGGAAGCCATATGTAGCGGGGGATAGCTCACACTCTATAAATTTATCCGCCTTGTTTTCATATTGACCAACACTCACAGACGCAAGGCGGTCCCATGCGCTGCGACCACTGGCCTAGACATCGGATTCTCCAATTTATCTCTGAAGACGGTGACTTTATCATTCTACAGTACGTCCACGCTCGTCTCTTACCCCCCATCTAACCTCGCACTCCCCCAGCAATGTGCAAATCCTCCTCACTAATATTCGTACTGATATTCGCATTCCTGTTCCGCCTGGAGCAGTTCTCCCTGCGCCTAATAGGCGTCATCCTCCTCATCGTGGCCGGCGTCGTCCTGATGGTCGCGACTGAAACGCACTTTGTTCTGGGGGGCTTCCTGCTCGTCATCAGCGCGAGCGCGCTGGGCGGGCTCCGCTGGAGCTTGACGCAGCTGCTGCTGAAGAACAAGAAAATGGGCATGGACAACCCCGCCGCGACGCTCTTTTGGCTGTCGCCGGCCATGGGGCTCACGCTCCTCATTGTTAGCGCGGCTGTTGAGCAGTGGTGGCCGGTTTTTAGTAGTCCTTTTTTTGATGGATTGGGGACGACGACGTATACAGTGCTATATCTTATTTTTCCGGGCGTCTTGGCGTTCTGCATGGTCCTCAGCGAATTCTAGTGAGCGACTTTTTAATAATATAGTACCACCGCTCACCGATGCTGCCCATCCCAGTATCTTGCAGCGGGCAGGTATGCTGCCAATGTCCATAGCCGGTATTGCAAAAGAAGTCTCGACAATTTCTGTCTCTGCTTGGCTCTTCGGGGACGAGCTTACACCACTAAATATCACAGGTGTAGCCATCACCATCTGCGGTCGGTGCTGGTTGTCGCACCGTTGTTTCCACAGTTCTGACCTTCGGCATCAGGTATCATACTATTTACGTACCACAGATATCGCAAGTCAATTGAGTCGACACTACCCGTGGATATGCACGGGAACCCTATCGAAGAGGAGACGGACCTTACCCTGGGGCCGGTGGGTTCTCCCCGCCATAGCCATGATCCTCTCCATCATAGAACAGGCAGCGTAACGAGTGGCTATGGTTATAGCGAAGTACGTCATTGTTTTTTACCCCGAGCAACCTTTGTCACGTTCGAAGGACTTTGCTTCTCGTTGTACTTTCGGCAAAGCTCCGGCGTGGTATCTCTGGCGTTGCGTAGCTTTGCAGATCTCTCCATTACAACAGCCGTGTTATTTAATTTTAACCGTCTGTTGCTGCTGCGGGACTGAATTGACACCTTTGCTTCTAGGGTGTCGGAGAATCTACAGACGCCGACCGTCTGCTATTCTCCGTCGGATCTGATGATGAACAAGATGCGGAGGAACTGCGCAGTATACGATCCTCGAAGGTGCTGAGATCGCCGAGTGAGAACGGGAAGGCGAGAGACGTGACGGCAGGTGGGTCTGTCGACCCTTGGGCAGGGGCGGTCGAAGGAGGGGAAAACGTGCGAGGTGGATAGGACGAGGAATCCGCCTTTTGCGGAATACCGAGGCCATAGGGATGGAGGGTCACTGGAATGAATCTTCCTGCTTCGGGGATTGGCTTCTCATGTCGCAAGACGGAGTTCGGTATAGATGGGTGTGCCGAAGGACGCGTGCACTACAGGGCATCTATGTCTGCGTTCGAGACGGATGACTGAGGGTATCGGATTGAATTTCTCTGCTGACTTGAATGAGCAAGTTTGCGCTGTTTTGGGTCCTACTGATGGTGGCTGGGGTATTTACTGGCGGTGCCACTTAGGGGAAGTGATCGGCACGCGGTCCACGTGGTCGCCACATGTTTATCATAGTTCGTCGCCGATAGGATTCCTCCTTTAGGGATTTTGACCCTGACTAGCCATCAGCGTAGACGGCGCGCGCTCGCTGTCCGCGGTCTTGTCGGTCGTTTATCCGCAGCGTTTCGGACACCGTGGGACTGATACAAGCCTCTTCGTTGCCAGAGGCTTAGTGCCTTGATGCTACAACGAAAATCCATCGCTTCCTTAGGCGCCCGTGCACCTGCTCGAGACAAATTCTTTTACAAGTCTTTGTTGCTCAGCTCTTTGATGATGAAACACCTTTATGACTCGTCTCATCATCAGTCAGCCTGGTTAGTATTGTTAGCCATGTTTTGTCAGCTTGGCCATCTGACGTGCCCGCCCGAAGACTCTGGTGTAGTTAGAGCGCCAGGGGGGTGTTACGTCAAAGATGCCCTCTTTTAGGTTCCCCCGTGAAGCTCGGAAAACGTGATATTTCATTACAGACATTGCACAATTGATTGGGCTTCTCGGTCACATCGAGTGCGGCTGTGTTTGTTGACATGCTAACTTTCAGATCCCAAAGGTCCAGATCTACTGTGCGATGGCGTGAAGTCCCGTACCGCCCTTTCTCGATCATACGTATATAATCACTGCGCTAGGTTCCTTCAATCCACATCACCCTCTAGCACTCCTCTTCTACTACGATGGAGGACTTTCGCTTTGTCCACGAGTCTCCGCAGTCCCAACAGATGCACAGAAAGCGTCCACGGCTAGTGACCGCGTGCGATAACTGGTAAGACCGACTTGACGTATCATATATCTCCGGCGACCAAAGATTGACCCAAGCGTTTGTTTGCCTTTCCCGCAGCCGCATCAAGAAAATCCGCTGCGTCAAGCCCGCAACGAATGAGAAGTGCGAAGCCTGCACCGCGGGCCACACCTCCTGCGACTTCCGGGATCGCGAGCGCTACTTTCAAGAACGGAGTCGTTTGATCGCGGGGTCCACTGCCGGCGTATCTTCCCCAGGATCGCGCAGGCCCACTACGCCATCAACGGCGTACATCGAGCGGGACAGTCGGTCTCCGTACGCGCGGCCTAGACGGATAGACGATAGCCCTCCCTCGTCGATATATTCCCGCTACTCGGACTCTACTCCCCACACGCCAGGCACTCCGTCATCGACGCCACCTACGGAGTATCTTTCTCTCAAACACGATCGCCATTCTTCGGAATCTTCTGAGTATTACAGCGAAGAACAATATCTGTAAGAGCTTTTGAGACTGTCTTGATCTTATCGGGGCTGAGTTTGTGTGGCGTAGCTCACGTCCACCATCTCTGTCCTATTCTGCTGATTCGAACAACTCCTTGTGGAGCTACCCCTCCGACGTTAATACTCTATCACCTAGCTACTCGCACTCGACCGTCATTCCCCTCCAACTTTCCCACCACCCCAACATCGATCATCTCCAGCTTTTCGAGCCCTCGTTCCCTGCTTATCCCAGTTCCACTGTGATGCCACACCTCGTATCCCTGTTCTTCGAGCACTTTGGGGCACAGTGTCCTTATCTATCCCAAAACGATATCATCAGTCGTTTCTACAACCAGACCCTCCCCGCGGCCATCGCCAACTCCATCGCGAGCTTGGCAGTTCGGTACACGGAGCTGCCTCAGCTTCAGTCGAGAGGGCTGCGCTCTGTGGCGGACGAATACAGCGTCAACGCAAAAGTACGCGATCACCTTCATTGTCTGCAGCGACGATGTCTGACCTGAGTGTAGAACAATCTTGCGTCTATTTTGCCAGTCGCGTCTCTAGACACCCTGCACGCCCTCATGCTGCTCTCCTTGTCAGAGTATCGCAGGAGCCAGACCGCGGGATACGCGCGCTACGCCGACGTACGTGCCTACCGCCACACGCGATTCAATTCCGAATGACGCTGACGCTCCGGCTTAGATGGCGTTCCGCATGGGCATGGACCTCGGCCTCTCTGACACACACACCTTGCAGATGCTCGTGACCGCGAGCCCGCGCGAGCGGCAGCGCCTGCAACTAACGTGGGACTGCATCCTTGAGCTGCACTCCACCGCTCTTTCGTGTACGTACGTCTGCCGGTGCCCTCCCGCTCGGGATTGACGCTCACCTCAGACAGGGCCTGACATGTCTGCGTGCAATTTCAAGCTGGACGTCGCAATAGTCGGGGACGTTCTCCATGCTGACTCTGACTACTCACGCACGTTCTCGAAGACGGGTTTCTTGACAAGTGGGGAATGGGGTTCCCCAGTTGTGAAGGGACCGACGTTGCTCTCATCCTATCTATAGCATATTTCTCTGTCCCCCAATCTCTGACCGCCTGCCGTCCGCAAGTGTACATATATATAGTCATAGAAATGCTGTATCCATTTCTCGATCCTACTTACCTCTACAGTCGCTCTAATCACCGTTGTATCAACTTACCACCTTTGAATTATTTAACACCGTCCGATGAATTTGGGCAGACTGGCGTTTGGGGATAGATATTAATCGATGGCTCGCGTGCTGTGATTGCAGTTGTGGCGGCGACAAGGCGTACCTCGGCCCCCGGAATGCTGTGCCCCCAGCGTGGCAAGCAGCGCCCATACCGGCAAACGCCACCATCGTGCACTCTCCGATACCATATCGGGCAGGTACCGGCCCCCTCCCATCTTCGCTGCGCTCGCTAGGTGGATGCGCAGAGCCGACCATCGTTCAGCGCTCAGGCTCGGGACATCATCGAATTAATGCCCAACGGTTGTTTTACTAGTGAGTCCATCAGACTCCGGTATTTCAAGTACGCGTGCGTGACCTGCTCGCTTGTAAATATTCACCGATTGATGCAATGCGACGCTGTTTCCGACTCCCCTGGACTGATCAGATTCATTTTGGGGAACGCCAGAAGCGCCCAACGTGTCGCGGAACCAGCGCCAGCGCTTCTGGCCCCTGAATACTCGATCTCTGGCCCTGGAATAATACTTGATCGTGATGGAGATCGTTCGCTCCACCATGGCCACCGTGCATTGTACTGTGTTCACCGCCGACGCGAAGATGCAACCGTCGCAAGGGTTTGGGTGCGTGTTTTCGATCTGTGCCTACCATTCACGAATCACGAGTAGCCAACACTCAGGCCTCAGGTTTCGCGACGAACCGTAATATATAGCTCGCTAATGAATTCTACTTCTATGTCTTCTGGCCCCGACCTTGGCCACCCCATCCACTTCCAACGTTCCAGGTTTACCTGCACCCTGCCTTCTTATTGTGTTAAGCATCGCGGAACACGGCCCGTCTGGAGAAACTAGGAGAACTAGCATCGTCTCGGGCTCAAATTTCTCATTCGGATCGTCCAGTGTCCCAAAGAGTAGCGTCATGCAGCACTCTGTTCAAGTCGGTATGCGAAAGAGCAAGCGCCCTGGACCCATCTGATATCGTCTGCGCACAATTGCTGTCGTCATCACAGTCCAGACAAGGCCTCTCGCCACCTTTTGGAGCGTGATCTGCCATGGGCACATAATCCTCACTACAACATGCGTAGTACTGACCTCAGAACTCTCCGGCACCGTCTGACGTTCTCAGTGCCTATGACGACACAAGAGGTCTTGACTAGTTCTCGAGCCCACCAGCCCATATCCCGACTAGCGTGACACGTCTAATAAAATCGCACCGTGTGATAGCAGGCTAGAAGACGTGATGTGGTTTTGGGTTTCAGCTATCGCTGCATTTCTTTCCTTTACGATGTTTCAAAGTGGTGGTGGAGTGCCGACGGAACGGCCGCGCGGCTGCTCTATATCTGGAAGAGATCGACAACGCTACTGCAAAGGTTGACTGGCTGACGAATTGGCTGACTGAATCTGCCGCGCAACTGAATCTAGCGGCGCGCCATCACTGCGCAGCCAACTTGCACGCCTTGAATGGTGAGGTTGCCGCAGAGGGAGCGCTGCAGTCCCGTTGGCTCTGAGTGTTCAGATTGTCACGATGCTCTGGGCCGCCACTACTAGGTGAGTATTCCTCGGGTTCGGTCCGACCTCTGCACAGCGACACTTCGTAGGCGACCCTCTGACCACCCACGGTGTATACAAGTCTCCAGAGGCCAAGCGCTTGTCCGACACATTTTGATCGGGGTGTTTTGCAGAATGAGAGCCGTGTCCGTCGATCGCACGCCCTTGACTCGACTTTACGGGCACGGCCGTCTCGGTCTGGCATTCCTCAGCACCCCGAGGCCATGATGATTCAGGCGCGCTCGGCGAGTGCTGAGGAGGGTTCGGCGAGTGCGGGAAACGTATAGGACTTCGGAGGCTGCCAGACTCCTTTCGTGCGGAAGAAGAGAAGAAGACGATTGTTGAAACGCTCACTTCCGAGGTGGCAATTGGCTGACAACTTCCGGTCAGTGAGTGAGGCAAGATCTAATCAGATACGGATGCATCTTTCCTATTTTTGTGCGATGTCAGCCATGTACTTAGCGCTCGCCGCTCGCCGCTCGCCGCTCGCCGACGGTAGACATTGCGACCATCCTGTCCCAGATCTCTTGAAGGCGCATACAATACCCAATCCAATCTCACTATGCCACGAAGTTTTCGACCCCGCAATAATAACGCGTCGCATCATCACCGCCATCACCGGGGATTATACGCTGGCCGGTAGGCGTCTCTCTCCTTCTGGTATAACCGAGACGAGCAGGTGTTACCAATCACGCAAGGCAGATCGACGAAGCTTCTTCAACTTCAACTTCTTGGTTACGAGGCGCCAAGTGAGAGAACGCGGCACCTATTCAACCTTCACAAGTAGATAGGCGGTCTTCCACGACGACGTCCTGGCCAGCCGTCTTACTAAGTACTCCATCAACCGGCCGCCCACAAAACACCGGGCGACCGGGATATCTTCCTGTATTGGCTCTCGCCACCAGATCGGTGCATGATCGACAGATAAACGCTGTGCCTGCCAAACACAAAACGCTTGCCAAAGGCATCTCCGGTCGTGTCCAGTTTACATATACGGTGCGCTGAAAATATTGTAGATAATGATACGGCCGGCACCGAAGAGGCGACGTTGTTATTGATATTTTACCACATGTCAACGGTATTGGTGTACCCACAGCGGCTTCAGGCGACTACATCACTTAGGCCTAGCTAAAGGTGCTGAACCGAAATGAGGAGGGGAAATGTAGAGTGCGTACGGAATGAAATGAAACAGTTGGGAAATCAACTGTACGCGTAGCGCGAGTAAGAGTGCACCTACGATCATTTATCTACTCGCGCCTCTCGGGTAGAAGAGATTGATTAAATAGTCGGGAAATCGACCGTAGCGCGAGTACGCGGAGGAGGGTCAGGGAAAGCCGGCAGTTAGCACGTGACCAGATAAATAAGGCACGTGATTAGCAAACTCCGCAGTGGCTGAAGATGTGGCACCGGGGACATCAGGAAAATGTCATCTGGGCTTAGCGGTCTTTCCCGGTCTTTTTCGGTCTTAGGACGACTTATTTAAGGAAAATTAAGCCAAGTCCCGGCTCCTAAAGCACCGAAAGGTGGCGAAAGATCGCCGAAAGCCCGCCTAAGACGCCTTTAAGTCCCCTAAGGAAATTTAAGCCAAGTCCCTTCGGCCTGACATTTTCCTGATGGATGTGGCAAGCCGGAAGCCGGAGGAGTATGTGCCACATGGCAGACGCGTGCTCAGTAGGTGGTCTTATTCGCACGCTCTTTGCTTGGCTCGACATTGTGCCGTTCCTCCTTGTCCAGCAGTACGCTCGACGCTCTGCATTCGCAGACCAGAAGACTCGACTCGAGGCAAGCTAGCAATCGATTGTTCGTCCGTCTGTCCGTCTGCCCGTCTGCCCGTCTGCTTCAGCCGAGTCAACACGGTGCCCCGTCCACGGAAGCCAACTGTTTGACATTCTCGTCTGCTCGGTCACCATCTGTCTGTCTTCTACGGTCGATTCTATCCCGGGCCACGACTAGCAACTTGTCCACTCCGGTCGCTATCTATCCCGAAGATGGGCCGCTACATACCAACACCTTAGTCAACGCAGCGCCAGACTCGCGGAGGGGTTACATCGTGAGTACCTGAGTGCCAACTCTTTGTTGTTAATACATCATGATCGTCACTACATTCGTGAATACCAAAGAATCCGCCGGAACAACGGACTTCCGAGACATAAAATCAGAGCTCTGCGACCCTGTCTATCTGTCCTCAACGGTCGAGTCTATCCTGATCAGCAGCTTGTTCACTCCAGTCAACATCCACCCTGAAGATGGAACCTTAGTCGACGCAGCGCCTGACTCGTGGAGATTACTCGTGAGTGTCTGAATGCCAAATCTTTGTTGTGCCCAATCTTTGTTGTTGTACATTATGATCATGATCACATTCATGAATACCAAAGAGACCAAAACTAAAGAACAACGGACTCCCTCGCCGAAAACCGGGATCTCTCCCCAGAAAACCAGGATCCCTCACCCAAGTCCTTCTGCGTACGCTTACACAATCGTCACCGTCAACACCGTAACAATCCCATCCTGCGCGATCCCTGCTCACCCGACCGCCGTCAGCCTCTAACACCAACCTCGAAAAACAAACTCGGATCCGCTCACCGTGGTTAACCCCAGTGCTGCCCGCCGCAATCAGCCCAGTGACGTTCTCTGCGGTCGTGCTATACGTGTAGTCGCCGGCGCTCGTCGTGCCGAGCGCGGCGGAGACGAGGAGGTTGCTGAGGGTGTCTCGTTAGCGTGGGAGAGAGAGGAGAGGGAGGAGTGCGTACCGCCCGATGTTGTACCCGTTCGCGACGATGGTGTGGTGTTCAGATAGGTCCTGCCGAGCCGGTGAGCGGGGGTGTGGGGGTAGTTATATGTGGGTGGTGCGTACCTCTTCCTTCGAGACACTGCTCCGTGATCGACGGTCAGTGGGCGGTCACGGGTCATAGGGAGACGGTGCAGAGACTCACGCTAAGAACAACGCGCCACTATCCGCAGAGGTCCCGTTCTGCCGCCACACGCTACCATCCCATCCTCCCATCAGCCTCCGAAAAACCAGACACAAACACAGAGAAGCAGCACGCACCGGAAATGGTTCCCGCCGACGAGGCTCTCAAGGCACGTACCGATTGAAGAGCTGCCGTAGTCCTCGCGTATCTCAATCAGCTGGTCGACCCACCCGTTGCCGTCGCCGAGGTTGGCAGTTTGCGGGGCCCCCGAGTGGATATCGAGGCACTCTCGCGAACTGGGAAGGATCAGGACGGAGAGGAGGGAAGGGGCAGAGGAGGCTTACTAGCCCAGAGCATGTGCGAAGTTGACGATGCCGTCGTCAGTGAGGACTTCAGGAGAGCTCAGCCCGGAAATGATCACCTGCACTGTGTGTCAGCGGGGGGGGGGGGGGGGGGGGGGGGGGGGGGGAGGAGACGGAAGGGGGGAAAGTACTGACGTTGAGCGGCTCGCCACCGCCGGAGCCCGCGTTGTCAAGCTCAGAGCCGCCGCCAGCTGTGGGTGCGTAGTACGCGACGGCGCGCTTCGCTAGCGGAGTCGCGAACGCGAAGGGGACGAGGGCGAGGGCGAGGAGGTTGAGGCCGGCGTGCATGTTGGGGGAGGGGGCGTCGGTGCTAGTTATTCATTCGCGCGCTCGTATAAATAGCGGCTCGATGGCGGACGAGAAGTGTGAATGAGAGCACGTTGGCTTGGAGCATGTGAGGACGTGCAAAGAACCGTGCAGATGCTTCGGTGCCGGCATTCCACGCGGTGCTGTCAGCGTCGGGGTGGTCCCGACAGATCGAGTGGCAGAGAGTAGCGATGTATCAGAAGACGGTGATACGCACGTTTCGTGGATTGGTATGTAAATTTAGGTGGTCAGTGCGAATGTTGTTGTCGAGGTTCGATATTGACAAATGACTGGAACAGAGGTCGGTGCCGAGGATTCTTGTGCATGTGGTCTGGGAGTTCGTGCATCAGAAGACGAGCGCTGCGCACGTTTGCGTTATTATTTAGACAATGCGAGCTACATACAGATATTGACGTGATCTGGGGTTCAAACGTTCAAGCTTATGGGTATAGACGAGGACCAGGCGGACTTGTGTTTGTCGTGTGCCAGTATCTAGGTGGCTGTGGAGGTGGATGTCTGCTACAGTGTCGATCGATCGATCATAGATCGTATACGTGGGGATGGGCAAGTCCCGATACATGCGTGAATTGTTTGTCACTGTTTGCCTTCAGCCAAAACGCAGTCTGGCCTGTCGCATTGGTATTCTGACTTCCACATAACAGTTACAGTCTACATTTTATGTCTGGAGGACAAGAGTAACTATGGAGTAGTGTCTGGCCAACTTAAATCAACTTGTAAATAAAAGGAAGTGTATTTTAGGACAGTCTTCCCGAACATAGACACATCAATTTCCATCTTTTTGGAACTTCCCTTGGCCAAACACAGGATACCGGTGAGAGAAACAAGTTTGATTCATTGTGTACAAGGGAAAAGTCAGTATATCAGCTGGCAGACCACTGCAAGTCATGCAGGGTGATCAACAAGATTTTTTGCGCCACAGACGCGACGCGCGGCGTGACAGTGCTGTGACACGCGTGTCGGTGGATACAGTCCCTCGACTGCACCTCCTGAATTTCTTGCGTATGTCGCTGTATGGCAATTGTCGGTTCTTATAATATGTGAGTAACATCTATTGGGATTATGTTTTGCAAAATTTGACTCACTTTGTCAGGCATATCTCCCATTAATACCTGTCCAGGACCATATTTGTCGACTCTTGCAATCTGTCTTTACCACGGGAATGAATCAGCTTCACATATGGGAAACCAAAGAAATCACCAAAGGCTCTGGCACTAGAAGCAATCCCCCGCCCAAAAGGAGTCACTGCAGACTGCTCAGCATGTAGCTCACGGGAACAATGAGAATTACCCACTGGATCAGTCATCACCGTCTACTTCGAGCTGAGGAAAATGGGAATGAGATTGACGCACCCACAAACACTCTGACTGAGGATCCGGAGGATGACTTAGAATATGAATCCGAGTTAGAATAAGTGGACTTCCCATGAATTTCCTCTAGTACATAGCCCTCAGTCTGTATATTCACATACCTAGAGTCATTTAATCACTGATTACACTATGTAGACTTTTACCTACTCATTGTATATGACATCCCAGAGTATACAGGTCAATCGACTTCTTTGAAACAGTAGTTGTGGCGCTGGACACTTTCGCGCCACAATCTGCTTATATAAACATTCACGGTCGCATCGGGACTTGCCCATCCCCAGTATACGTGGATATAGATACTCTCGGATATGACGGACTCAAATGTGAGAGGTGGAAGAAGGACAGAGTAATTAAAGAAGAGAAGGGGCAGGGAGAGGTCACAATCAAATAATCGAAACGAGGAACTGAAGAAGAGTCGGACCCATGGGCTTCGCGGTTGTGTTTGCTCGAACTCACGATACTCAGTCCGGCTGTGCGTGCCAAAGCCCACCTTTTGTCCTCATCAGCGAGCATTGGTATATCAACTCCGGATCCTCCATCCGAACTACCTGGAGACGCCGTATCAAGCTCTCAAACTCGGAACACCTTAAGGTGCTTTGTTATTACTAGAAGCTTGGCAGATGCAGCTCAATCGCCATTGCATCGCATCAAGGAGGAGTGGAGTGAGATGCGTGTTCGTGGCGGTCGGTGCGTGGGTACACCTGCTTCACTGGTATCTCGCTTGAGTCCTCGTCTCCGCTCTGATCGTCTGTTGAGCGCTGCCTCCAACAGTCCAACTCCAGCGACCCAATCTTTGTCCTCGCCGCGCGCCATGAACTCTACACCCTGGACACTGAGCAGTCTCCTCAATCGCCCTTACTGCTTCACTACGAGGAACGCGTCGCTGCGTAGAGTGGTCGTGTATACTCATTCGATGAGGCAGCAATCCTCTCCCCGACGTTGCCCGTCCGCTAAAGAGTATCATGTCCGTGAGCTTGCACTGCTGTCCGCTCGGATATATCATTAACTCTAGCGACGTTAACATCCTACCCACGCGCCATGAACACTACATCTAAGGTCAGATCCTGTCTGCCTGGACCCTGACTGCTTGACTACGAGGGCCGTGACGCTGCGTGAAGTAGCTGCAACAGGAGAGGCGGTTCGATGACGCAGCAACCCTCTCGCGTTATCGCGTACCCGTGAGCTTCAACCGCTGTTCGTTCAGATATATCATATAACGTGCCAGCGTCTGCACCCACCCGCCACGATGGTGTGCTGTCTGTTCGTGGTTCTGGCGATGATCACGATGGGCCAGAACGACTTGAGGCGGACGTTGCGTCGGCATATCTGGGTGTAGCGTTTATGTTCCGGGTGTGCTCGTATTCGCGCTATCCGTCCCGTGGTGTGCCGCTCTGCAAATAACAGCAGATCTCCTTCGCTCCGCGCTTTCATCGTGACCGCCCACGCTGCTCCAAATCGACGACTTGGAGGTCCGTCCACGGAAACCCTTCCTCCATCCGGGGTTTGCGCGCGGTGTTCGCAGTGCGCATCTTGAATCGACACTGGGCGAGTTTGGGTTGGGGATTTAGCGTCTTTCTAGCGTCTTATAATTTCCAATGTAGCATATTGGAACCCGACTTCGATACTCCTCCTAGACAGTATAATAGGGCTATCTGTAATTCACGGTACTTACAACTCTTAATGCTACGGCGGTGATAAAGAGGTCAGGCAGGCGGACAGCTGTACATTGTGCGAAAATGCGATACTCCCCTTTCTCAAGGCTCTCCCTCAGACTTGGACTTGGACTTGAATGTGACGTACATGAGCTGGAGCTCGGTGGAGATAAAGCGGTCAGGCAGGCAGACAGCTGTACATTTTGCGAAAATACGCGGCACGATACCCCTCTCAAGGCTCCCCGCCCTCGGACTCGGACTCAGACTTGAATGTGACGCACACGGGCTGGAGCTCGATAGTCTCCGTGCCCGTGCCACTCGTTGTCTGCGCGCGGAGGGGAGGCGGGCTGGCGAACTGCATCGTGGACACTTGGCTTGAGCGCCGGCCGTCGTCAATTGTCCGGTCCGACGTCTTGCCGAGCGCGACGAGAAGGATGATGACGGCCGGGAAAATTCCCTAGCGAGTGCAGTGAGTATCGCATTGGATATTGGATGGAGCAACGCACCACGAGCTGCTGCAGAATGCTGCCCACGATCTCCTGTGAGACAACAGTATGTTAGGATGTGCTGGACATGAGATGGGTTATGAATATATATTACGTATGTGAGGATGGTTGGCCCGGACGAAGTTACGTCGGACTGCAAGCCGTACAAGATTGCGGACAACACTAGGCAGATCGCGTACAGAACACCTGTTTCCAATCTAGTAATAGCGTCGCCATGTGAGTGACAAGCATACGCTGGATGACTGCATCGTACATAAGCCACGCCACCCGAAGATACTTGCTCCTGGGCTTCCCTATGTCCTGCGTCATCTTCCATATCCGGAACGCTAAAACAACTATCACTACCATCTCAAATCCAGTCCGGAGTAGAGGACGTACCGATCATGCCGCTCATCAATACATTCGTAATGCAGGAAAACATGTACTGTGCGATGATCGGCGCCTTCTGCCTTCTGCCGAGCCGCAGGTATTCGGGGGTAGGATTGGTCACAATGGAAGGGGTGTGTATCGCAAGCACGAGCTGTTTGCTCTCAAAGACGAGCGCTACAAGGCCACATACTTGAAAGTGGAGTCAGGATGATCATGTTGCGAGGTGTGATCTACGCACCTGTCGCGGTAACGAGGCATATGACAGGGACTGCTATGATCATAAACTGCCTGCCCCATAGCATGTGGCATCGCCATATCTGTAAATGACAAGTAAATGTCTGACTCGCGAATACGAATAAAGGAGATACCAGTAGCGCATCTGCAATAAACCTACCAGAAAACTGGTTGACTATCCGAGATTCAGATTTCAGTCAAGGATCGCACTTACGTGACACTGATTTGCACTGCTTCTCCAATCTCATCACCGATGTCGACCAGCACAAGTTCAGAGAATATAATAGCAGACTCTGTGCTGTCCGATCCCACATTCGTACTGACAAAGCCTTGTCAGAACGTCAACACCGCCTGGATGGTGGACAACGCGTAGAGCGCCACTGTGACTAGTAGCAGTCCGCGGCGGAGAGGCGAGGGATGCTGGCGAAAAATGAGGGCATAGATGCACATTCCGAAGATCAGAGTGTACAGCCCTGTACAGGAATGATTAGGTGTATTCGGGGTTGCACAGTGACACGGTGCTTGCCGTAGAGAAATGTTGAAACCTCAAGGGAAATCATCAGCTGACGGGAATGTGCGATCGGACACCGGAATACGCACAAATAGCAGCACCATACTTTGCTAGATGATTGATTGGAATGTGTTTACTTACATATCGTATGAGCAGGACGGGCATACCTGATTCCAGTTCAAGTCCGACATCTTTAGAAAGCGCACCGGTGTCGAGAATGAGATGCGGAATTCACCAAGCCCAATGCAGGCGGTGGTGACGCCCGCTTGTGATCTCCTGCCCTCGCCTCGGGACTATATAAGAATGCTAAAACCAAAAGGTTAACAGTTCTTATCTCGAATCTTGATCTTCCTGAAACTTGCGAATAATGGGCGCTAGTATCCACAATACAGAGTCGTCATAGCACTCTATTGTATCCGTGATGGCCGGGTAACACGGGCATTAATCAGTAAGGTAGTATGTAAGTAACAGACGGTTAGCGTTATCTGTATGAACGTCGGGAATCTGACTCAGATCAACGGACGTGGTCGCAGAAGAACCGACCAGTCACCTAGTTTCGTGGCAATGCCTGTTCTTCGTCCCTCAGAGTAGATAATGCGGAGGCATTTGTACATGTCGTAGGAGTTATGTCGTACTGCCTCGGTGAGACGTCTGACCTTTTAATTTCAGCTTGTGTCCGATGTAGACGGCTATCTTTGGGTAGCGCTTCAGCGGTCAACGCATGTGCCTGCATCGGCCTTCCACGTGCCACATTGAACAAAGCCGTTCACGATGTTCCAACTCGCACTTGGCCTGTTTCATTGTGACCACCAAGTTCGCCATGATTTCTGCTTTCCACGGACACGAGCAAGCCCAACACTAACACTATAAACACGGCAGCGAACCCTTCGCTGCCCCATGCCATTTCCTTATATGGATCATGCACTCGCCCAAATGGGTAATCC
>KV425703.1:14069-30318 GCA_001632425.1 Neolentinus lepideus HHB14362 ss-1 | reverse complement strand
GACAAGAGGAAAAGGAATTACAGAGGCTATCGGTATAAATGACCATTGAACTACTCCTAAGTGTCAGTCAGGACATCTGAAACAGGAACGGACAAGATAACTATCTACAGGTACATTTGCTGAGCAATGTGGGCTGTCGGCCGCCTGTACATGTCGCGATAACGCGCTATCGGTAAGGAGACCGTATTCGTACTTAGAGTGACCGTAAAACAAACATATAACCAAATAGGAAATAGACCGTATAAATCCGGAAACCAGTGTGATGGCCTTAACCATCACACGTCTCTTCTCGATTCTCTTCTGATGTGCGACCACTTTCCGTCATTCGGGTGCTACTATCGATTGGTGACTTTCGCATCCACGTACTGTGATAGACTGAAGATGTTCTGTTTTCTTCCCTTGCTGGTTTTGTTTCTTCCGTTGAACTGTCATCTATCTCTAACATCACAACTGAACATGCAGGGGTGAGTGGTTATTAATACGTCTGTTACACTGACACAGAGATGCAGAGTTTTATGTGACAATTCATGCTCACAGGTGTCTGTGACGTTTGAACTGCTTCTACTTATCTTTTGATCATTTGTGTTAGTCTATAGCACTCAAGCAGGAGAATTCAAGATGGCCCTCAGGGAATTCCGACCATCCCCGGACATCTGCACCCGGCTTGGTGTTGTTCACTAAGTGAAGTCTAAGTCCTTCGAAGGGCCGTTTTTGGACACTTAATTTTTTCTAAGTTCCTTCGAAGCGACATCGAAGACTTTGCTAAGTCAAAGTAGCACCAGATTATCGTATTCCCACAACTTTGGCATTGCTACAATGCCATCCTTCCAGTAGTAGGTCCAGGAAATACCCCAAACCGGACTCAGAGTTCTTTTGGCAAAAACCGGACTGAGCTGGACTGTGGCATCACTACCTTCCAGCTTCTCAACTGGTAATGAAGGGCAGCATTCACATTTCTAGATAGTTTGACCATTGCATGGAAAGCATCCATCCAAAAAATGAGCCACAATGTCTAGGTTGGCACTTGAGACAAGGTCATGTACCTGCTTACGAGTTGTTGGACTTCCAAACCTTCTTGGAGATCTGCCTCCTTTGCCAATCAGTGACCTGCAAAATTGAGTTGATATAGATACTTGAGTATCTGAAATACCTGAAGTATGAAAGATGAGAGCCTGCTGCAGTGAGGGGTCAGTCTCTCCGCTGGAGGAGAATACCCTCTCGCACGGGCATCACGGCACAGCTGATACTTGAACAGGTAAACGGAGGTGTCACAGAAGCAGTCTGGTGTTTCCATCGGGGCACAACATGCAGCCATAGAGCCCCTGCATGTCTACTTTCATTCTTTTCAAATTTTGTGGAATTTTCTGCATCGCCTAGTGTTGGTTTCGGGTCGAGCTCGCATGCAAGCATGTGGTCGAGGGGAGGGTGCACCGGATGTGCCCATATTCAGAATGATAAGAAAAATTGTATATAAACTTCATATATTATTTACGGGTTGTACAGTACACAATTGCCCTTCGGGCAACCGACCGCTCGGGGCAAGCGCACCCGCGTTCGAATCGTCTCTGGGTTATTTCTTCACCTAGCTGCAGCCGGGAAGTGCAACACGTGTCGCACTTACCCATTATATTCATCACGTGATGCCTATCTGGACTTAGCACAATCTTCGAAGTCGATGAGGACAACTTCGAAGCTAGACTAAGTCACACAAATCTCTAAGTGATTGAAGTCCCCTTCGAAGGTCTCTGCCAATACGACCCCCAAGAAAGACAATCCCACGAAAAGCTGACTAAGCAGTCCGCGGCAGCACAATATAATATATTAATGCCTCTATTTACCGGGTTCCATATGGTGTAGTGACTATGTTCGGTTTCTGTAGTGAGGCGGTGATGTCGGTGGTTCGATTCCCCTGACTACACTTTAGCATAGTTTTTCTTTTTTGCTTGTAACTATTGTGCCGCTCCTGCCTGCCGGATGGGTATGTTTCCATTAGGTCTTGAGCTGGTAAAAGAGGTTTATATGAAATTTACGGGTTATCTACAAAGGATGGTGGCCGTGAACCCCCCTCCACTTCATTGACATCTGGGGTAAAATCAAAGCAAATATATTTTAATTGGATGGCAGTTGCTATTTTGGGTTTCTCAAGGTGGTTGAAGCTTCAGAAGCTTACAGGTATGATGTGTCTAATGTTGAAATGCAAACAGCTTGAAACTACATAAGTGCAACTGGACTTAGCGGTGACAGTTCTTACTATGTTGGGACTGTCCATCTTGGGGGTCGTATTAGACAAGATCCTTCGAAGCACTTCACTTCAGGAGCAACACTAAACCGGCTTTGATATGCCGTCATTGAAATCCAATCAACTGAGAGACTAGGCCCCCGACCATTTACTATGAATATGCCACGCCTTGTCACCTGCTTAGGTCATGTCCATCCCACTGTGCCATCCCCAGTCACAGGACTCGGCGAGAAGGCACGACTGGCCCTAGCATGCCGAAATACGGAGTATCAAGGTCATATATGTATCTCCTGACGGCTGCAATTTAGACATTGTATACTGTCTTGTATACTGACAGCGCGATACGCACCACAATGTCTGCCCTTCGTTGCATCCGACTTGCGTCTTGGCAGCCCGCGCGCTCGGTGTCCAAGCGACTTCTCCCACCCGCAGTGCTAGCCCATTCAAGTCGAAACCTATCGAGCACTTCACCTCTTCTGGCATTCAAACCGCTCTATGGTGTAGCTGCAGCTGTGAACAGCAGCCCGTCCAGTCAGCCGAACGAGGCTACTCTGTTCTCCAGAGAGTTCTCCCTGGACGACCGGGTGGGTATTGTCTCGGGCGGCAACCGCGGTATCGGGCTGGAAGCTGCCATGGCACTTATTGAAGGGGGCACACGCTCGGTGTACTGCCTCGATCTGCCTTCCCCTCCATCTGAGGAGTTCTTGAAGGTGCAAGAGTATGCACGAAACATGGAATTGGCCGGTGGGAAGAGGGCAGGTAGACTGGAATATGTTCAGGTGAATGTGAGGAATAAGATGGCGGTGTTGAAGGAGGTGGAAAAGATCGGCGAGAGGGAACAGAGAGTGGATGTGTGCGTGGCTGCTGCGGGGATTCTGAAGAATCATATTTCGTGTATAGAGTACCCTGAGGAAGAGTTCAAGGAAGTACGTACCTCTGAAGTGCTCTCTAAGCCGTCAAAATGATGTAATACTGGTTTGTTGTTGTGATAGGTTATGGACGTGAACGTCAATGGTGTGCTCTACACTGCTCAGGCGGCAGGCCTACAGATGGCGCGGTTCAACATCCCGGGGAGCATCATCCTCATAGCCTCCATGAGTGGGAGCCTCGCAAACATGGTGCGTTCTAGTTCAGAATTTTGTCAAGGTTGAATGACGGTCTTTGCAGAACCACCACTGGGTATCGTATAACACCTCCAAGGGCGCGGTCATCCAGATGGCACGCAGTATGGCGTGTGAGCTTGGAGCGAAAGGAATCAGGGTAAATTCCTTGTCACCTGGGTATATCTACACAAGGTGAACATTTGCGACAATCCCTGGATAAGCTTGGTAATGACTCTGTTTAGCCTCACCGCACAATACCTCAACAAACATCCGGGCCTGATTGACAAATGGGCAGCTCAGAACCCGCTCGGACGGATCGGGAGGCCGGATGAGATTCGTGGCGTCGTCGCATGGTTGGCTAGTGATGCGAGTACCTACTGTACGGGAAGCGAGTGAGTGTTTCTTTTTATCCATAAGCTTCGAGTGGTTGTGTTCGCTACAAAGAAGAGGCTGACGGTTGTCGACCCAGCATCATGGTTACTGGTGGTCACCATTCATGGTGACGCACCATAGAAGGATGGTAAAAAGTGTGCTGGGGATTCACGTACCTTTACCCGTCTCAAACTTGTATCGACAATCCAAGAACCATAGGTATAGGGAATGCACTGATATAAGCAAAACAGAAATCCGTTTGAAGGTTAAAGTGTACGTGGATGCCATTAGAGTCCATGAAGCTCGTAAAGTTCGTGCGTGATATCATCGGGATCATGCTGAGGCGTGGAGAAGTGTCTAGACGCATTCGAGCTCGTCAAGGGAAGGGCGTGAATGTAGATCAATTTCCAGCAGAAGTCGTCGAAGACTAGGTATCCTGGGCCTTAAGCGGATGTCCTGCGACCAGTACTGCTCGCATATGGCCCATACCTTGTCCGAAAGCTTCAAGTTGTCCAGAGGCCGCACGGGTCGAAGACCTGTAAGAGGAAGGTAGCGATAGTCCCCCGATTCAGGGTAGTCATCGTATGGCTGCTTGAAGACCTGTATGTACATTAGTGTAAAAAAATGTGTGGAAACCAAGGGACCGTACCTCGTAGGCGAGCATACCGAAGGAGTAGATATCGCTCTTCGGTTGTGCGTTCACTTGAGGGAACCCGATCCGGACGAGACAGACCTGTTGAGAGAACTCTGGGCATAAGATCTTCACTGCCACAGGCCGTCCACGTACGCGCCCTTGGTATACACACGTGTGACTTCCAACCATTGAGCACCGGCTTTCTATTTCTAGTCCTTGCATCGACTGGTGGTCTACCATGTCGTCCCAAGGGAGGGGAGGCAGGGATTTGTGTAGATCATAGCATGGGCGAGCCTAGTATGGCACGTCTAGTTACATCATAACTGCTACTGAACCAAAAGATCTCACCGCATCGGTTTCATTGACTGAATAGCGGAAGAGTTCCTTCCCTGACTGCTTGGTTACTGCATGTGCAAGCCCCTCTAATGCACTGCTGGAGCGTATAGTTGAAGAAGAGCCCGTTAGCGGCTGTTTAACGGGAGGGCGCAACGTCTGTACGCGGTTTCTCCTGAGACGAAGACGGGTAGCTTTCGACAGCAGTAGGCGCAGTTCATGCAGTATTTCCTGTATTTCAGATCGCAGTGAAGGTTCGTGATTCCAGCATCGCTGTATCAGATACCAGGGTTCATCAGGCATTTTCCCAAGTATAGAGTGCGTGGGACGAGGTGGCTTTAATTTCTTGAGAACGACCTCCAGGATTATACCGCCGTCGGGTAGATGGGGGAATGGCACACAGCTGGTCCATACCTGAAATACAGGATTTCAAGTGCCAGGGATACAAAGAATAAATATAAATACCTCGATGCACAGCATAGAGAAGGAGTATATGTCTCCTTCTTTGGTTCGCTTATGCTCGGCATGTAACTCGGGGGCTGTCCACCGGATAGCACCGCCGCTCTTGGTGCTCCGAGTAATGGCGAGAAACACGGCAAGACCAAAATCTGCAATTCAAACGTGATGGTCAGGTCCCATAAGAATGTTTGACTGCTCTCGGAGATACATTAGCGTTAAGTCGTGTTCAGGGAAGGTCTACTTACACCGCGCAGGTCACCATGCGCATAACCTCTCTCGTGAATATGTGCGATGCCTTCAGCGATTTCGGAGAACTATTCGGCACGGGAAAATCACGTTATTTAAGGAGTAAGAATGCAGATATACCACTAGCGTACCAAACGTAGAATGTCGACGCAAGATGGCTGGTGGTCTTTGATATACTTATTAATATCTCCACATTCCATCCATGGAGAGACCAGTGCCGGCACAGAGATTGTTTCCCATTCGACGCCAAGCAACGGGAGAAGACGGGGATGATTCAAGTTTCGCCAAATCAGGACTTCTTGTGAGGACTTCTTGAAAGAACTTCTATGGAGTCAAGCTAATGAGTATCTGCTCAGTCACTCCTATGTAACTAGAGCCTCTTACATTCTCATTGTCTCTTCTCCTTTCATCGGAGTCGCTCAAATAGATGCGGAAACGCTTGACTGCCACTGGTTGTCCTCTCCACATCCCTCGATAGATATCTGCAAAACCTCCACCATCTATCATATTATCCGCCATTAAAATCATAATTGTGATAGTGATGCATGGAGGCAAATGCCCAGATGACGCCGAGAGGTGCAGTAAGATCCTAATGGCTGGACATCGACTATCGACATTGTCGTTATGTACAATATCATTATCAACTGCCTGGTACCACTAAGCAGCTAAGAACTCTTCCTGGAGTAGTGATGCTCACTTACACATAATATCAAGTCCAGGAAGAGCTCAGCATCTTCGTCCCGTAATCACAAATGACGTTCATATCGTCCACTGATCCAAGTATCACTCCGACAACAAATTTGATCTCGGGTACTGAGATAGCGGCTTTTGCAGCATTGCGGGCCTGGCAAAGGCGCCAATAGCTGATGATCCTAAAGAAAGATCAGGTCGGGAAAACGCGACGAGGTTTAGGAACGGGATGTACCAGTTCACTCTTGTAGTCCGACTCCGCGCGCGTTCGAAGTAGAAGGTCCTGTCAGAGGTTAGTGAAAGCTCTGGCACGTTAACAGTGTCCGGATGGAAGAACTGATGGTTTTTGCATTTTAGATGGCCAACGGATGTGTGGAGCGGTTGCGTGCAAGTGGTTGAGATAGAAGAGGGCGACGGACAGAAGCATGCTTTAAACCACAGGCCGAGCAGAAGCAGTGAGATAAGTCCAATGCGATGCCAAATAAACATGCAGAGCCCACTATAAGCAGCGCAAGTTGCCGTGAGGCTATGCCTTATTTGCCACGCGAGGCTGTTCTCACGCATCGACATCGATATTTTACTTTCTCTTTGCTTCCTCCCTTCCTGACGTTTGGATAGTCTCACCGGCGCTCTTAGCCTACTACCTGATACATGATAAAATATATTCTCTATACATGTTATCTTTCATTGGACGAACCGCTGTACAATGATCACAACCCAGTTCTATTCGCAAATACTCCATCTAAGTCCCGATACCCCCGACACGGTATTATATCTATGTCCTCTGCCCTAAATCTGACTGATGGATAATGTGAGTTAGCATGTAAGTGAACAACCTCAAAACCTGGCCTGCGATGTTCCTTTTTCATCACTGGCAAGAGTCATTTCACACGAGTCCATCTTTATCGGCGTGGTAATTTCCGAAACTAATTCGAGATCGCATTCCATGATGTTGGCAGATCTGAGATGGTCTTGCCAGCGCGGTCACGGAGTCCTGCGTGGAGTGGGGCTGTCGTGTATCGAGTAGAGCGCATGCTGCCAGTGAATAGTTCATGCCTGCACGGAGGGAATCACCCCCCACCATCTTCAAGCCATACCGGAAAGGAAGTAATTTTCACAAAACTCCACTCTCAGAGGGTGAAGCCACGTCTACAACAGTACGAAACGTTTCAACCCTAACCTTATTTCATGTTCTGGCTGCAACCAAAACGTATACGACAACTTGTGTTCAGAATCAGCTTTTGGTGCAGGACACCCGGTGGTGCATAATCAGGAGAACCGAGCAGATTATGTAGGTTTGGGAGACTCTCTTCAAGAATGTGAGTCCCATAGCGCAGTTGTACTGGCGGTCCTAATCATTCTTGTTTACAAGGCTCAATGTGTTCTTTCGTCACATAGTTGTCATTGTCTCCCAGGCAAAACCAGATCACGGTGACGCTGTGTGGCGAACGTGAGGTACACCAGCCGACCAGTCGATGACAGTCACATATATTACGGGCAAATTTCCCCAGAACGGTCATACCTAGGTGATATTCAATTACCGAGTTCTCAAGTCAAATTACTCGATACGCAAACCCTGCCTCAGTATTCCTTCAGTGCTGATACACTCCGCGCTCCATGATCAGATGCCCCTATCAAAGTCTTCCATTTGATTGTATAACACCTCACTTAGGGACATGTACACGGTAACCACTGTGATCCCCACAATACGAATAAAGGTTGTAGGCACGTGTGTCTTTCATCATTATTTGTTTATTGATCAAAAGTACCTGGCCACTCTTTTGAATGGCTATTGATCCTTAGGTGCCGATGCTGCTTGTTGGCAGGTAGCGCTGATGTTATTCAATAGGAATAAACACTTTCGTGCCTTTACGAGTCTGTGTCTCTCGCGACTCTAGAATGTATTGCGGTGAAATGGCACGGGTAAGATCCTTGATAACATCATCCTGTAACGGGATAAAACGTCGACAAGCTCCGGAAGAGAAGCTTTTACGCGCTGTCAGTGAACTTGGCTGACCACGTATCTCACAATAAACCAACCATCACCTTCGTCACCCGGGTGGATGCCCGCGTCTCCGGCATGTAGTGTGATGGTCAAGGCCCTAGTAGGCATGCATATGTACTGTACTGTAGATTGTCTTACGGTGCATGGTGACGGTTTGGCACCACGATCCACACGCGTAGCACAGCATTCCGGCTGTAATACGCTAACCACAGGCTACTACTATATAGTATAGTATCTCGTAACCACTCCCACCGAGCCAGCGCTCACTCTTGTATCATATTTATCTTACATATGATGTCAAGTTTATCCGGATCCCTGTCCTTTCGCAGGACCCATTCCACGAGTACCTAATATTCAGATACCCCAGTGAAACTGGTATCCCTAATTCTCACTCATGTTTCGAGTGCATGATCTATCTTTCTCAATGCTGATTCCGAAATCGAGTGCGGCTACTAATGTGTACTCGAGTTTCAGCGAGCGCCTGATCGAACACGAACATCCTTGTTCCTACGGTGCCACGAACTAAAGTGACATTACTGAGTTGTCACGCAGCTGTTGACACTGAAGGTCGGACCGATCGTTGATGGCCTGGCTCGGGAGACTCTTGCTATGAGCCAGCCTGCTTTTCGAACCCGAACGTTTTCAGGATGACTGAGATCCTTCCGCAGGCGGAAGGATACGGCGTTTGGGCGCTAATATCCGTGGAAGCGCCGAAGGAGCGCTCAGGACATCTCACTTGCCTCATATAATATTGCTCCGCGATGCATATACGTGAACACGCTCCACGTCTCGAACGCTAAATATCTCTCAATAGGACATATTGGGGACCGAGGGCTGGCGCATAAAGCTGATCCTACTCGCTTGGCGCCGAGTAACCACGAGGTCTCCCTGTGGACTGCTGCAGAGCACAGCAGAGTGGGAGCGTGGGCTTCTATCGATAACTCGCTCCATTTTTGATTTTTGATGTACCCGCAGTATCTGATTTTATCCCTCAGGGACTGCTGCTTCTCCGTCCGCCGCAAGATACAACGTTTCAGAAATTCAAACGCACTCGGACCCCCAAGGCTTGTTCACAGCAAATATCCCTCGGAACGAGATGACTCGAAACTTCTCATAGCTTATCTTGATGATGTATTGAAAAATATCTCAAGTGTGAGCTCCTTGACGAACTTAGTGGCTTTCGTATGTCTTGGCCATTGCGCTGTACGGTCATATCATCTGCGTCACCGTCAGAGAATTCCAGATCATATTTCGGAACCCAGCTACGGGAATCATTGGGGACAACGTCAATGCCTTCATGTCTCTTGATGCTGGTGCCAATCGCCACTCCGCTTCTATCCTCTGAGCGATCAGGAAAGGTACATGCGCAATCGCTCGAAGTGCGCGCTGTTCAAGAATGGAAACCCAGGTAGCGGTTATATTGGGGCCAAGATCTCGCTCCAATTCTTTCCAGCGGATGAAGGGGAAAATTATGACTCCCTTAGCGCAAACAAAACTGGTGAGTGTCAATTGAACACTGTGTCATCAAAAGTAAACTGGGGCTAATTGCTTGAGCCGATGTGGGGAGAACCTGATGGACTCTCGCAGCTGTCCTCTCTTTGACCGCGCGCGTACTACAAATTGACGAGAAAGGGATTTTCAATTACTCTCTGGGTATGATGCAGTGCCCGTTCCGGCCTTACCTATCCACAGCTACCGGGAACGAACTGACTTCCAGAGCTTTATTACTGCGGCTCCGGAATACAAGGTTCTCCATTCCTCTCGGCTCCCGTCACCTCCTGAATACGTTTGATTCGGTCAAATATACCGTGTATGGTAATAGAGGAAAGCTTTAAATTGTCTCATGCACCTTGATGAACGAGTCATAGAATCTCTCACTACAATATTCCTATCATTTCATTGTCATCCAGGGAACGGATATTCCGCTCTTTCACCCATGCCACCAGCAGACCGTGCGTAACAGATGCTAGACTACTCTGGGACTGGTCATGCTGACATCTCAGTCCTTTAGATTGGCGGATGCAGCTCAACAATTACCTGCAGGCAAGTCAGCAGAACGACATCCTGACTTGGGAGCAGGCGTGTTCTGGTCCTGCTCATGCTCGGGTTTGGACGGCTATCGCATATAGTACGTACGGGAACATTTATTCCCCTCTCTGCACTCTGTCTAACATTATTGTCTGACTAGTCAGGGATATTGAATACGGACGTGCTACCGCAAGTACGGCTGCGGCAGCTAAGGAGGAAGCGGCTCGTCAAACATTGGCCGCTCTGTATGCAGAGAGGATCGAACATTGATCTCATCCTCAGGCAAGCCAATGAGATCCCGGCTCTTCACAATTGTTGTACCACTCACGATTTTTAATCAAGGATTGCAGCTGAAGTGTTATCTAGTACATTATTCACATTGTGATGCAAAATTTCAACCGATACACCGAACTTGCCAATTATTTCCAGCTCCGTATTCCAGCTCTTCATTAACCCGAAAGTTTAGATGATTTTACATGTATTATTCCAGCGTTTCTCTCGTATGTAGTCATATCTCGCCTGTCGTACTCCTCTCCTAAACATTGTTATGACATTTTCGTAAAACCGGTTGCTCGCCCCTGCGCAGTCGAACACTAGTTCCGAATACAGTGATTTCGGATATGCAAGAGATACGCATATGAAATCTCGACTCGAATATATCTAGTTTCCTGATATTATATTTTGATGAGGACAAGCAATTCGAAATGGGCGCTTCCGCGTGGCACCGATTTCAACTGGTGGCCTGTTCCAAACTTTTGTTTAGCAACGCTGGTTTCATGTCAGATCCGAGGTACCCGAACCAGACCCAATATTTGGTTACATGTTCTGGCGTGCGGCACCTTCACGCTGATAATGCCCCTTCAACACCGCCACCGCTGGGCAGTGGCCACACCAGCCACAGGTGCAGAAAATGCTATTTTTCCCGTTCTAGTACGTGTATATCACAAGCAATTAGTGTTGAATTGCATAATAGATATTGCCGTTTTCATTTTATTTAGCATATTAAGCTGAGTATTAGCACACGACAGACCAAACGCGTCACATGTGGCACAAGACGGCCGTGGGAGTCTCTGTGAGCCGACTGTGACAAGTGTGATTATTCATTGCTACGTGAACTCACGCTTCGTCCAGACTGAACAGAGCAGTGGACGCGATAGCACTATCTGCGTATTCAAGATGCGCGTATTTATTCTAGGTTATTGCATTGCAATCAATGTTTAAGTGACTCTCACACTACCTTGGCCGAACCTGCCAGGCTCACTGATCTGCCTCATCTACTGCTCACAAACATGCTCTGGCTCTACTTCCACATCAAAATAACGCTTTCATCATGCCGTTTCCAATTGACCTCACTGTGTTTTTGCGTAATTTTACGATGGTGCTGCACTACATGGCCCAAATATTCTCTGGTTGTCATCCTGGTCCGGAACTTAGTACGTCGCTCTGATGGAAACCACGGCTGTACCCCGGTGACGTCTGGCTAAAGCAAATCACCTTCTATTTTAAAATTCATAATCAAGCTATGCTCTAAATCAGAGCCGCGATACCATACCCCCAACAGATGATCTTCCATCTGATAGGTGGGATTTGAGGGGAACTCCTTTGGTAAGTTTGATCGTCACCGTGGACCGTTTCATGCATTGACTGGGTACAACTTTCTATCAAGACGTTTAAAACCTTAGCGCCGGACGACCTGGGTGTCCCGTTGATTGTCTTTCGACAAACATCTGTGGTTACCCTATTCCATTTTAACCTTCATTCATTTTGAGCCTTCTTTTGAAGTGTTGTATATGGAAGGAGAGGTAGCTGTAAGTAGCGAATATGTTCTGTCTGTTTTAATAAACGACAGGTGCCGATTGCCGCGTTTGCATTGCTGTAAGCTCAACTAGCCTTGCATCCACGTCGTTGTGTCTGATGATTCTGTATGGATGTCCATTTCGAATATTAGAGCTTCTACGAGCCAACATTTATTTGTACGCACTCATGTTGCCGTGTACTTCACCTCCACAGTACTGAGCCTTTGACTCTATTCACTGGTCTTAGCTGGTACATCTGATTCCAGACTCGGTCCGTTCCTCTTGTCTCTAGAGACAAAACCTAGTCAAACATCGTACCAATTATGAGACCCAGGTAGACTTGGCGGCTATCCTGAATTTTTTATTTGACTCTTTATCTTCGAATATCCCAGGTATCCGGTTCGTGGCACCGTTACTGTATTACCTGGACCCACCGATTAATAACAATACAAAGATCGCTTATACGCTAGTCATACTTTCTAATATTGTGGCAACCCACTTCTGTGAGTGGTCGGGTCACGACTTCCCCTTCTTGGTGGCTATTTCCTGGTAGACCTCTTGACCGCTCCGATGAGAAACGAGTACTTGTGACCTCGTCTGCACAGCGATATTGCATATCTCCTCTCAGGTTCGCTCTTCTCCGAATCCCACGGCCCAGCGCTGAGCGCTGCTGATCTACCGGCCCCGTGAACGTTATTATCTTCTCAGTGACTCGACGGATCCTAACTCCGTGCATTACTTTATGGTCTCGAGACCACACCTGATCGAGAGTTCCTCTGTAGTGGAAGAAACATGGCATCCGAGAACGACCCTATTACACGGGCGCTAATGCTCGGTGATTGGCGCCTGAATATACGGGGAAGTGCCCATGCTTAAAGTGGGTGAAACAGCCAGATTTGGGACTTTCTCATTTGAAAGTTCTGACGTTTCGCTCACATTGGAGCATACTTACACCACACCTGCCCTATGTGTTTCCGATGAGGTCGCAACACGGTCCCGAGATAGATAGCTCGTACAGCTCTGACGATGAGTGGGCCACGTGCGAAGATCGAGTCTTAAGGATGCTGCTGTGGATATGACTGAGCCCCGGAGTTCGCTAAATCACAGTGGCATTACGACCAGAAATTGATGCAGCATACAGAATCACATTGCGCACAAGAAGACCTACCCATCTTTGGCGTTCATCTCTCCCAACAGCGCTTGTCATGATCAATCTGACCGATCATGTCCTCGAACTCTGCGACCTCACTCACCACACTGTTGGCGAGTCCCTACCTGTCCCTCGCACTCCCATGCCTTTTCCAGAACTTACAACATCAGGAAAAAAGTACCTGAACCATAGCTCCGGCTTCAGATCTATAGCTCTATGTTGGCTCCCAGAGCACGTATAGTCCATGTATGAGCTCCGGGAGTTCTACCAAGTGCAATACAGTCCCTATTTGGAGCTACGGGAATATTCAGTAGACAACTGTAGGCGGCACAGATGTCTATGTATGTCTACAGCACACTACGGGTCTACCAGCAGCTACTCGGGCTACTCGGGCCTACTCGGGCTACTGCCAGGAGATCTGAGTATAGACTTGTACTCACGTGTTGAAAATATTGGTATAAGCGAGATTAGGCTGGCAAATATGCCACTCTGATCCATTCTTACTTAGAGCATGGCTCCTTGCGAGATATTGCATCTGTCTAAGCATCTCCAGTAACCGCGGCCCTCAGATGCGGTGCGACATGATCACGTGACCATGTTGACTCGGTCATTCAAGCTCCGATGTTTAGCCACGTCAGCGTGTAACTTGCTCAGCGCGCATCTCTGAGTCTCTTCCACACTCACTCGAACACCTTCACGAGTCACTGTCAACGCGTGTCGCTACTGATGGCCATGGGAATGAGGAAGTCAGACTCAGCGGTGATACCAGAATTGACAAGTTGAGCAGCTGAGGAAAGAGTTCACGAGCGTTGAGGAAATGTCCAGGTGTGCCCACTAAGTCCTTTCAGTTCGAAAGGTCTGTTCCCATTCACGATTGAGCACATTTGTATACAGATCCTCGAGCACATCCTGCTAGTCAAGCATCCGGGTTGCTATAGCCCCAAGCGGCTATGACATGGGACAGAGAACGACATGCCGGGGGCAGACATCACGGTGAGCTATCTTCCTGTTCATCACTTGCCTAAGCAGATATGTCCGAGATAATGTAAAGCCCCTGCTCAAGGCCCCGGCAATGACTATCCCGCACCACCCCGTATCTGCCCACATCTACCGTTCTGTCCCCCTGCTCAGCTCTGACATCCCCGTCGAGGAAGAGGGTGCACCAGACTACAACCCCCGCCACTTCTACCCCGTCCACCTCAGCGAGGTCTTCCAAGACTTGTATGAGGTCATCGCATAGCTCGTGTACGGCAGCAACTCCACAGTCTGGCTTGCCCGCAACCTCCTCTGGTATGTCCTCCACATATATATCCTCTCCCTCCTATCCACCCCATCTAATCAGACTGCTACATCACCCTCAAAGTCTGCCACTCCAACCCCCCTCACTACACCACCGCCCAGCGTGAGCTTGCCCTCTTTGCACGCACATCCGCACTGTGAACCCGTGGCACCCCGTCTTGTGCGCACAGCAAAGGACACATTTGAGGTCGCTGGTGGGCATGCAACGCTCTGTATGAGCCGATGCATGAGCCGTTGTGGCTCTTCTAGCGCTACCACCTTGGTGGTGTCTACCCGCTGATACGCACAAACACACGACGAAACCCGCGGAAAAGAGACCTAAAGTGTAGACACAACCACAAAGCAAAACACCAAAGCCCTTGGTGTCAGATGGCTGCGAGGCCCGGGGTAGCGAAGGGTAAGATAGTTCGGAGGGGATGGGTGAAGGTGAGATGTATAGGTGGGGCTAAAGGAAGGTTGGCGCCAAGTCGCTACTCGGCGGCAGTCTGTAGAGTTAAGGCGATGCTATGCGCTATGTAGCGCTATATGCACGGCGCTGTATGGGCGCTGTACGATAGTCCTCCTGTTTGGCGCTATGCGGTCTTCGACGCTCTATAGTGGAGCACTGCTGGTAGTTGCTATCTAAACAGCGACGCTACGCTGGTGTACTCTGTTGCTATCTCTGGGTGAAGTTGGAGGTACGCAAGAGTACCTAAATGCGAGTCGCAAGACGGACTTAGAAAGAAAGCTCTGACGCAAGACTGAGGTCTGAAGTGTGTGGTGAAGATGACTTTTTTGTACAGACAGTAAAGTAATGGCTTAAATACATAAGAACGACTACTCCGTGTCCAATCCTATCTACCTACTACCGCGAATTGTGCCTCTGCTCAGCCTCACATCCATACGACCTGTACTGCCTTGCTCCTAATCCACATGCGCCCTGCGACCAATAACCTGCGCGACCGTGACCGACTCTAGCACGCGCGCCACTCCGTGGACGGGAGCCAGTCGGGTGCGTCTTGACTTTGCGTTAGGGCGCGCCTCTTCGATGATCCGGGGGCGGGCTATGCTGCCGATGCTAGCGCGATGCTGCCGAAAGAGGGATAAAGGGCGGGGCCGCTCTGTGGTGCGGCGGTGTCGTGATAGCCGTGGTCGCGCCATGTGTCGATGCGCACTGCATGCATAAGGAAAGTCGCGCCAATAGAACCTGTGCTGATCCGAGGCGACGGCGGGCTGTACGCCATATGGAAAGGCACCCTGAGACACCGCCTCAGTTCGGACCGCAGTAAGAACGCTGGCCGATGCATGCCGAAATGCCGATGACTCGACTGAATGACGCTCGGCGTCCGAGCTACCGAGGAGCCGTCCTAAGTCCGCCGAGGAGCCGAGAGCCTTGTCGCTGGTGCATAGGGTCGCTAGTGCGCAGAGTACCGACAGTGCGCTATTGAGTCGCTAAGTCGCCGTTCCCACGAAGCGCGCGGAATCACCCTAAGTCGCGTTTTCTGGGGTCAGAAGCCAACGGGGCCTATCACCGCCCATGCTGCTCAAGATGGCGGTGTGCATGTTGTGTGTGCTGGATTACTTGCATATGGAGTGTCAGATCATTCACACTGGTTTGTCCTCCCTTTCCCTGCCTCCCTCACCCACTAACCCCCAAATGTAGACATCAACCCCGTGTTCTGCGTTAGCTGTCTGGAGTATAGTAGATACATAAAATGTGTACTAGTAGTAGTGTACATGATAAGAATATGATTTGAGTATTCATTTGCATGCATGTCGTATCCGGAGGACCAGAATAGGAGTGAGCAGTATCACCTAATGCTGTAGTATTAATGTATTACATGTCTAATATTTTAACAAACCCTTATGCAATACCCAGTAATGTTTTAAGCGTAATGTATTAATGCCCCGGGCTG
>KV425703.1:0-11739 GCA_001632425.1 Neolentinus lepideus HHB14362 ss-1 | reverse complement strand
TGTCTGGAGTATAGTAGATACATAAAATGTGTACTAGTAGTAGTGTACATAATAAGAATATGATTTGAGTATTCATTTGCATGCATGTCGTATCCGGAGGACCAGAATAGGAGTGAGCAGTATTCTGATGCTACTGAGCTACAGTGGGCTACGGAGTGCTATATACAACTACTGTGACTACCCGGCTACCATGCTACAGCTCTATATACTGCTACATGGTGCTACTGAGTTCTGGCATCTGGCTATATATGACTAAATACCCAGGGGGTAACTACTGGGCTATATGGCCCATATGACCTACATAAAGCTATAAAGCTAAGTCATTTTTTCCTGATGAAGTCAGCCACATGCAACGTCATCCCCGTACCTACCCTCTGTGGAACCCAATCGCACCTCTCAGACGAACCCAAGGGTCCTGAGCAAGGCTAACATTGTCTTCGAGCTGCACATTGCAAGGTCATTAAAGAATGTCAGTGAGCACTTCTCATTTATTGTGCGTCGTAGCACACTCGCAAAGAATATTTCCCAGCGAGTGGCAGAGACGGTGCCTGGGTCGCATTGGGGCCCACATCAGGAAAAACCTCCCATGCTTATCATATCATATCATGTCTAATATGGTCGAATTATACCTGATTAAATGATTTCACCTGTCATGTCTGATAAGGCCACTGAGGCTAGTCCCTCAGCTGATTCTGTATGATCATTCCTAATTCCATATGATCAGTCCTAACTACACTGACCTCAGATCTAATTAAACTATTATCATGTTGAATGAAGACACTCAGTTGCGGTAATACCAGATATTATTAGCTTCTATGTACATACAAATGCACTATACAAATACACAGACAAAAGGACAATAAAAGTTGAGACTAAACTAAGGTCCATCAAGCCAACAGTGTTCAGCTCCCGACTAGTCACCAAGGCGCTCGACCTAGTTGCAGCTCTGCAGCAACACAATAGGTAAAGTGCAACTGTACAGAACATGATACTCACCGCACTGTCCGGAAGAGTTAATTCATGATTTGGTAGTAGCAAGGCACAGCAGCGGTCCTGACATAGATTGAGCATGCTGATATGGACCTCAATTACATAGTCACCTGAGTTCTATTCATCAATAGCCACATGAATATATTGGTAGCATCCTCAGGCATATACAAGAACACTTACCATAGTACATACACAAGGCTAACTATGGTACCCGGGGTTCATAATTGCTGGAGAAGAACAAGTCGTAGTGTCAGTCTCCGAGTGACACAGAGCCAGTCACCTCAACAGCTCCTTCATCCTCCCACGCGAGCTCTTCCTGCCATGCCTTGATCACCTCCAGCCGCAACCCGAGTACAGCAAAGTTGACATTCAGCGACATCGTTGAAGAGAAATTGGGGTCATTGCTGATGTGCGATGGGGTGAGTGTTGGTGAGGCTGCCGCGATTTCAGACGCCATGGTGGAAAAGGACAAGGACATCGTCCAGCTTGCGTGTCTGGGGTAATCATATTTGTATACACATTCCTCATCGACCTGGACATAAGATTCAGCCCCATAGAGTGCGCGTGCGCAGGACAGACCTCAACAAAAACAGTGACAGTCCTCGCTTGGGATCCGCTTACGGTGTTCGGTGGAGACTCCGAGAATCGCGCCTGTGTTAAATACCAGGGTAAAGGCTCTAGAAATGGGGTTGGGGTTCTTCTTCAAGTAGTTAAGATGGTGGGCATGCACCAGCCAGGTAGAAATGTCAATCTCTGGGTTATGCAGATAGCAGGGCCGCCGTGGGTATGGATGAGACTGCAGCTATTTGTTATGGGACATGGGAACAGTGATATGCTATGAAAAAGTGTGCAAACGCGCGGTGTGCAGTGCCGAGGGACAAGGGAAAGAACAAGAAGGGAGTCGCAACTCACAAAGGGTGGAGTTCGAATTTTGGAATCAACAAAGTCATGTGATCATGCTTGATGACACGCGTTTTCTGGTCTAGCCTCCTGCATCCAGACCTCGGCGTTGGTTTGACCTCGGTACATGATTGCAGCCCCTTATGCTGGCCTCAATGTGATGAACCTCTCTGCCTCTTCCTCCTCTCCACATCGGACTCGGGCGCCTTTCCCCGCCCCGCAGAGGCAGTGAGCCACTTTGGTCGGTGCTCCTCCGCTCAGACCTCCCACCCGACCTCATTGATGAACTCAACTATGGAGTCTTCGGCATTGGCGATAGCGCCTATGAAAAGTTTTGTTGGCCCACCGAGCTGCTCGAGCGCTGCCTAGAGGTCCTGGGAGGACGCGTGCTCATGCAGAGGGGTGAATGCGACGACCAGTATCTGCTCAGGTGAGTGGCCGTGTCTGCGCTGGCTCGGTGAATGCTAATTGGGTGCAGGGTCGGCGGCGCGCTGCTGCCGTGGCTCGACACGCTCACAAACGACCTCACCGAGCACTTCCCATGCGCCCCGCCATCCGACAACGACATCCTACCACCACAAAGAGTCACGCTCGTCCCTACGCCGTCACCAGGTGCTAGTTTATATCATATAGTAAAAACACTAGTCATGTAATTACAACAAATTCAAATTTATTATGTTCTGATTATGTTCAATCATATAAATTATCTACATCAGATGGATTTTGTCAATCAGATGTGAATTAGATATGATTAGCTTAGGAGGTTTTTCCTGATGGCCCACGTGCAACACAATGGTTTGACATACACAATTTGATTTACACCACTTTTGGACAACGTTGCGTGCTACATCCAGCTCATTCTCACGGACCAGCACAAATAAGGGCACCGGATTCTGGTCGGGATGTGGTTCGGCATGCGAAGGAGCAGAAAGCGCAGCAGTTGGTGGCGCAAAAGAAAGGTCTCTTGAAGCGACGCTGGTGGATGTCCTCCAGGAGTCAGAAGGCCGATATTGGCCGTCGATTGACTCTGATGGTGAATACCCAGCCCTCGTTGCTGAAGGCGAAAGGTTTTGCAGCGATGATACGGTCAGAGCTGCCGTTTATCGACATAGTATCGCAATTGCCACGTTCATATTATAAGATGTTTATGGACGAAGACAGATTTGTGGGAGTGTATGTGAGTCATTCCAATTTTGATCATATGACACCCAGTAACGAGATACTTACCGTCTGCTCAGGTGGATCACCGATAAGGACCAGAAAGATGGATATCTTGTACATTACTGTACCATTTCGACCAATTCGTCAGTCACGCGCTACGGGCCCCTCCTGACATGGACCGTATCACGCGTCACGAAGGACCTCTGACGGATCCATTTACGGTCACGGCAGGCCATTGAGGGCGAAAATTGTCGGTACCGGCGGAAATATGTCACGCGTCACAAGGCCTGACAAATCGGTCGAAATGGTACAGTAGCTAGGAAATTGGAAGCTGACACTTTTGCACTAGCCGAAATCATCAGACTGGTTACTGGAGGGACGTGAAATAAATTCATGGTGTAAGTGATTTTGTGTCGCCTTGAGACACCACGAGGTGACGTGAGTAAATGATAACAATGTATTGGCGCTAGATTGCGAGTAAATGACGTGACCACAAAGAGAGGCAAAAGAAGCAAAGGAAATTAAGAGCAATATTCAAGCAATCCAATGGCGAATTAACACCGGTCATGAGCTGGGGTCTGATCGTTATAAAATGCCACACAGTAATACAATCGTGGCACGTTGTCACGATCACCACGTGATATGTCACACACAGACCTGACTGCACTTGCCTGGGCACGGATCTTCCGTCGTCGCCACTCTGCTGGACCTCGAGCTCTTCCATATGAAGCTGAAACTCCTCGATTTGCCTACTGAGCTTTTGCATCGATGCCTACATTTTCTTGATGGTCTCGATCTGCTGAAATGTCGACGAATCAATCGGCTCTTCAAATCCATCATCAAGCAATCTACCGCCCTTCAATACGCCATCGAACTGTTCGCCGCATGCGCCGAGGACAATCCATTGTATTACTTGCCCGTTTCGGAGAAGTTGCAGCGGTTACGCCAGAGACAGGACGCGTGGTTCGGGTTCATCAGACACAGGATCATCTCCGTTGATGTCAAGCACATTCCCTCGGGGATCTACGACTTTACAAGCGGCGTGTACATACTTGGGGAGGCGCCACAGGACATGTCTCGGATCACTAAAGGTCTGAAGTATATCTGCCTGCCGTCGCTGGATGATCTGCACGATGACGCTGAAGTCAGGGTGCCGTGGCGCTCTATCGAAACGACGGATCTCGTGGTGGATCTTGGGATGGCGGTTCAGGAACACGATCTTGTAGCGGTGGTAACCCAGTGAGTTTTGAGTACCTTTTCATGGCAGATGTGCGAGTGGGCGCGACCGTCGTTTTTGTAAAGTGCGGATGGAGTGAATTCTCGATGCGATCGTGGGTAAAGAGCGCGTGGTATTGACATGTGATGATGGTGCTCTAAAGCTTAAAGTCGAAGGTGTACGGTTCGTTCTATCGCAGCTGTTGCTTTGGGTGGCAGTGGAAGCGACTTCTGGATGTAGCACTGAGAATGGGGTATGTCCAGAGAGCGAACAGGGTAACTTGGGCTTGGCAGCCCTAGCTGCACTTGTCTGCCAGCCCTCCTTCTTGGCTTTGCGCGAAGAGAGCTTCTTACCCTGTGGATTGAACTTTTTCATGTGGGATGCACCCTGCGTATTTGGCGGTGTTTTTAAAGGACATACTGCCCTAGTGGGAGGTTAAAAGTATCGTATCAACGGAGAGAGCGTGTATCTCCCTGTTGCAGTACTCTCCTATAGTACACAGCATCATCCTCTCTCGTATAACAGTTGTTTTTCTCAGTGCTACGACTAATTAACACTGGTTACAGACGCACCGTAAGCCTCCACCCAATGTACACCCGAGACATCTTCATCGAGTTCATCCAATTTTCAACCGGCAAACCTCATCCGAGCGCATCGAAACCCATGTTTACGGTCCTCCACAACGTCGAAGCCCTTGGCCACGCCAGCATCGGTATTGAAATCGTCGGAGACCTCCTCGTCCTCCTGCTCACCTTTCCCTTCTCCCCGATAACTGAGGACCGCTTATTCGTCTACAGCTGGAAGACCGCTACTCGTAGCATCGTGAGTTGCCCCTCCTATTCATGATATTTTGGCTTTATCTAATTCATACAGGTCCACACCGCACACTCAGGCACGTATACCTCTTTTACCTTCATCTCTCCCACCGCGATCGTCATGGTCAACAACCACACCGCCGTGCTCGAGCTCTTCGACCTCTCCAGCCCAGAAAAGCGTCTCGTTCCCGTCTGGCTCAGCCTGCCCGCGCTGCGCCCTGAGTGTTGCATCGCTCGGACCGCCTGCCGCGGCGAGCCTAACCCCGCGCCCTCCGGATTATCGCATCGCACCGGCCAACCGTTCCATGACAAAGCCGAGGACGCGATCATCATCTTCAACATCCTCCTCCAGCAGCAGCCGCTCGCGAACCCGCTCGTCGCGGTGTCGCTCATCACGCACCGGAGCAGCCTGCTCGAGTGGTTTGAGGAAGGATGCCAGAAGAACGAAACGCTGGTGGTGCCATGGGCGCGCTGGGGGCCACGGGTGACTCGGTGGTTCGATGCGAATGATGTGGTGACGCGGTGGGTGACGACGACGTGTGGGCAGCGGTCTGCGAGCGTGGCGGACGCGGGTCCGTCCAGGATTAGCGTGATGGACTTTAATCGCTATAAGGTGAAGAAGATGATGGACGGGAAGCGGAAGCTGCCAGCGGGCACGGGAATTCCGGCGAGTACGGTGTTGGATGCGATCGAAGGGAGGGAGAAGCGGCGCATGGGAGATTGTGGACCTTTTGGGATTAGTGTGGACAATTGGGCATGGGAGAGGGAGCATTACCACCTGGGTTTTACGCCGTACGAAGAGGAGGCGGAGGGGTGGGAGTATGAGGAGGATAAGGAGCGGGTGAAGATGGATATGGTCCCGATTGAGATCACGCAGGACGCGACGGTGTGGCTGAATTGTTTTGAGACGTACTTGTCGGACGACTTGGGGGTGTTTGAGAACCCCGTGGAGTCGCGCCTGCCGTATATTGAGACGGTGTCGCGGAGGAGCTACTCGTATGATGCCGTGCTTATAGACGAGGAGAGGATTATTGGGATGCATGTGAGTGCCATTTTACGGAGGGTCTGTAGCCTAGGGCTGAGTCACTGATGAATTGCCTTCACAGATGGACGAAATGAACGAGCGAGTCCACAATATCGATATCATCTACATGGGCTAGGTACCGATATGTGACCTCGAGCTTGCATTGTACTATTATCTATTATCCAGTGCTACTGAATTGTGTTGTAGAAATTATAGCTAAAAATGTATTCTTTGTCTGTATCAGTAAAGTTTGAGGTTTCGAGAGCCATGGATCGCGAGTCGCGCGATCGACAGCCACAGCGTTAATTAGTCCTCATCTCAACCAGCCACATTGATGTCGACGTACGGCGCTCGCCACGCCCCCTCCGCTTTCTCAACGCCCGCCTCCATCGCGCTCTTTCGCCGCCTTACCTGGGAGGGGACCGTCCCACTCGAGATACGCGTCGACGCGAAGGAGCTCCCGGCCAATTCCAACCGCGGGCTCGAATGCTACTTCATCCAGGCGCCCCGTGTGAGCTATCTGCCGCTGGTGGTGCCCGAGGTGCGAGCGTTTCTGATGGATGTCGTGTTTGACGAGAACGGGGGGCGCGTGGTGAAGGAGGAGGAGTGGTGGTTCGAGCGAGATGATGGGGGACTCGTTAAGTGGTGAGCAGCGCCGTCTGGTCGCCAGTCATCTTCGGGACTCAGACTAATGAGACAGGCACTGGCCTATTGGCCTCATCTACGACACGTACACGACCTCGCTCTCCCCTTCCGCCGCTACATCCTCCTCTGGACCCACGCCGCTGAAGCTCGTGCTGCACCTCGCCTCGCCGCCGACGGACAAGTTGCTGTTGGCGCCTAGTGCAGAGGCATGCAAGCAGGCGTTTATGGGACAGCTGAAGGAGGCGGATTTTATTCGGTGGGGGAACACGAAGCGCATGACCGGGCTGAGGAAGCAGGAGCAGGATGGAATTTGGGAAGGGATTAGGGAACGTGAGTGCAGGTATCTCTTTCTTGTACTAGACGATATACTGCTATCTGTTACTACCATTCCTTTGCGAGATGGCAGACTACACTATATCATCATCCAAGTTCACCCTTTCCCCAGCCGGCCTCCATCACCAACCATCAGTCTCCACCAACCGTTTTCTCTCCCTTAAAATGTACCCTTGTTTGTTGTACTCACCCCTGTCCTCCACCCCAGACGACTTCGACACCTACTGGCGCATCGCCTCGAAGATTACACCCACACCCTCGCCAAACGCTCAGGGGGGGCGCTCACCCTCGCCCGCGCCCGTCCCGCCTTCGTCCGCTAGTATGGTGCACACGCGCCCGCCAAGTGCAGAGCCCGGGGCTAGGTGAGTGTCACTATTGCTCCATCGTATCCATACCCTCCGTCTCCAAATTCTTTTCCTATTCCACCCCGCCTTATTCTCGCGTCCACACGCTTACTTCTCTCAGCACCGACGCAAATCGCGACGCCGCGACCGCCGTGCGCTCCGTCCCCGCGCGCATCTACCTCCCCGACGGGCCCGTCCTGCAGGACCTCGTCCCCCCGGCGCTCGCCGATGGTGCACCGCACACGCTCGGGCGCTTCCTGCACACGCACCTCCCGCTACTCTTCCCGATCGCGAACCCGAGACATAGCAGTGAGTCTCTTCCATTTTCCATTTTCCCTGTTCCTTCCTCTTTCCTCCCTCTCTATTTCCCTTCCTTCGCTCACCCCTCCCGTGCCCTTCCTCTTGCCCAACCGCCGCATTTAACGCTCCTTTTCGTCGCAGCTGCAAGACCCCGCCCGACCCCCACCTCCCAATCCAGCCCCGACCTAGCCTACGCCCTCATACAAGGTGTCCCGTGCCCGCTCGATGCGGAGATGGCGTGGCTCGGCGCGTGCATGGCAGGTGCGGACGGGTGGGTGAGTGTTTGTGTGGGTATTGGAAGGCCAGGTGCGTAGTGGGAGGGGTGGGGTGGGTGCCTAGGACGTGGTGCGCGGGTTCTGGGACGGCGGTTGTTTGCGGAGGTGATGGGAGGGGTGAGGGAATGCTTTTCTGTCTATGGGGATGCTTGCTACTTGCTACTTAGATAATGGACTAATGCTACTTCCTTTATATCATACCCTTCCCCGAAGTCTACACAGGGAAAGTGACCACCATCCAAGTGCGAGTTCCATATATGTAATACAAGTGGCTCGATGCAGTTGGACTCATGACTTTGAAAAGGATGTAATTGAATTGTATCCGATTCAGTCTATTGGCCCAGAACGTGTGGCATGCATGGGAGTAGTAATGCCAATTAGGACCGGGATGTGTCTTCAGACTCTTGTCCACCTGAAGCGGATGTGAAGATGAGATTTGTAGTCTACAGACACGCATAGATCCATACACTTACTACGCTACTTGCGAACTCGTACGCCGCAGTCCGTATCGAGGATATGGCTGTGGTCACGGTCACGGTTAGGTTATCGCTCGTCGTTCAAGATCGTGTTTCTCCTCTTTTCTCCTCGCATTCCCCTCCTCATCAACTCATCTCCTCGCATCCTATGCGCCCGGAAGAACCCGCCCACTCCGGATCCTCGAAGCTCAACCCCCGCCCCCTCGCGGGCACCCGCGGCAAACGCGCGGTGATGCCCCATGTACTTGACCCACGCAAGAGCGGAGAAGTGGATGAATTGGCCTGGAAAAGGTCAATGTTAGTCAAGGTCAAGGGGTCCGCAAAAAGAAAGGCTGGTGGAAGGACAGGAAATACTTACCGGACGAAGAAATGGTCTGGTGGGCGTAGACGGCCTAGAAGGACCATGCTACCGCGATGGACGCCGGGAAGTCGCCCGCGGAGGAGACAAACGCACACATCGCAGCGGTGCCTTCGAGGAAGAGGCTGCAGATCTAGAAATGAACTATGCATGCGTAGTAAAAATAAATAAAACATGTTGCGGCAGTCACAAAGCGAGGAAGATCCAGACACTGGCCTCGTAGCGAGGATGTCGACGCCGAAGGCCGTGAAGATGATGAGGACAGGTGGCACAGAGAGAAAGGGGAGGTGGTCGAATAGGGAGAGCGCGAAGGTTATAAGGGAACAAGCTTGTGTTGGACGGTACGGTCAGAGGAGAACGTATTGAAGATGTCTGCCCAGAGTGACGCGTACGGTATTGAAGATGGCGAGGAGGAGGAACGACAGCCGATACCGTCGATGATAACTTTCCTGTAGCCGGGGAAGAACAGGTAGACGACGATGCAGAGAAGTAGGTGGATGAGGTACCAGATGCCGAAGGACCAGAGGGGTGGTCATGGTTTCCTGGCCGGAGAGTAGCGCCCGCCCATCTGGGCGACAGTGTAGACGTTTAGCGCGAGGAAGATCGGGTAAACGACTATGTCGACGATCTAGAAAAAATGTTCGAGTGGTTAGTTGGGCTAGGCTTGGAGGGGGTATAACGCGACGCAAGTACTCTGAGCAGGATTTCATCTTTCCATGAGTCATTGGTCGATGGAGAGGGCGCGGGGCTCGTTCAGTGACTAGCAGCGGCGTCTGCAGCATTCAGTCATCTTCGGAATTCCGACTCACAACAGACAAACGAGGTGTAAAGCACAGTACCTCATCATCAGCAAATCCTCCCGCGGCTGGTAGTGGCTTGCATATTTGGCCAGAGCGTGGCAATTCTGGCGCACGTGGTCACCGGGTGGTAAGCCGGCGGCAAGTTGTTGAGCTGGCTGTAACTGGCACTGCGGGAGTCTCACTCTTTGAGGACCTGCAAAATGTTGATCGAAATGGATATCCCATATAATTACTTTGGCAAACCATTCTGTCAAAGAGAAAAGTATATACTAAGGGAATAGTCAACAGACTGGACGAAATATTATCCATTTTATTACCTTCAAGATTGCTTGAATATCTATAGTTAAACATCGAGCAAAACTGATAGCAAAATATTTTCTCCGAGAAACATTTTTGTAAGCGAGTTTGTTTTAAATCTTTGCCGACTCTTAAATGGCAAATAATTATATATATTACCATAAGAGCTATTTAGGTGTTATATTATGTAATACCATATATTACCTTTTGATGGTATAAAAAAGTATATAAAAAAGTATATATTTGGGACTGAGTCAGAATGTATTGCTCGGTGATCGCCCATAGGGGGCCCGGTGGCCACCCACAGAGCGCCCGGTGATTGCCCGGTGAGCACCTGGTGATCACCCATGGAGCGCCCACAGCTGTGTCATAAGTGCCCACTAATCGCATGACACCCAATACTTGCCAAGGTAGTAGGTAGATAGGTAGGTATATTTTGGCAAGAGTCCCAACAATGAATTCCACATCGTTGGCCAGATGCACGGTGCACTATTACATATTCATCATTATCTATTACTACATAGAGTAGTTGTCATGGGCATAGATCTTGTGGGCGGTCAGTGGGCAATCACTGGGCAGTCAACAGGCAATACATTTTGACAGAGTCAGGAATATATATTTTCCAGCTCACTTTTGGATGACACCAAAATGTGAAATAATATATTATATAATAATGTAATTAAAAAGGCTGAACATTATTAAAAGTATGGATAGCCATTTAGGCAGCTACCCAAACCTGAAATATATCCATTCCATAAATGGATTTCAAAAGCAAATCTTTTGTTGCTTCTTTTCCATTCTGTTGATATTTAATCATTGTGGTCATCTTGAAGGTAATGCTGTGGATAATATTTTGTCCAGTCTACTGAGCATTCTCTAAATATTTAAGTTTTCCCATGACAGAATATTTTGCGAAAGTAATTATTTGGATATCCATTTTGATCAACATTTTGCAGGTCCTCAAAGAGTGGGACTCCCGCAGTGTGGTTGTCGCCGAATGATTAGACTAGTTGCGAAAACCATTCCTCAGTGAGATGGCAGAAGTTTGGTCAGTGATGGCCATTCCACCTCCTATCAATCGGCCCGTTTGTGTGCCTTTGAGTTGCAGCGGCGGCGTAAGTTGAGCCTCTCAGGCTGACCACTGACTATGCACTAGCTGCTCTACACTCACGTCGATGCTCAAGTCCATATCTACCTCTGACAAGCCCACAACGCCCACTGCAAGATCTCGCACCACACAGCCTGTTTACTGTAAGCATGCCGGTTTGCATTTGTGGTAAGTATATCACAGACTCTGCATGGCGTCGACATCAAGCGCGCTGCAATGCTGTTTTGCAACGCGCCCAGAGATCTTTTCAGCAGCATGAAGTGAGTGCAAGGAGGCAGAAGAGGCAACGACTCGAGAGTGAGGTAAGTACCATCAAATAATTGTGCTTCCTCGTCGACAGAGGATCAATATTTGCATAGATTACCTCTACAGTTCAAGAGAGTTTTCAAGCCGATGCTGAAGACCTTGTAAGTACATGCACAATCATATGCCATATTTGTTAATCATGTTCGTAGGCTGGCTCATCTGGTCCCACCTCAGAGCAATTCGACACGGTGACAGCAGTGCCGGCTGTAGAAATCACTCGTTCCGGGCGAGTCAGTGTTAAGACATGGAAGCTGTGAGATCAGCTGCCTGAGAGCTCAGTCCAGCTTCCTCAGACAGCCGGTTCTGTAATAATAATGTATTACATGCCTAATATTTTAACAAACCCTTATGCAATACCCAGTAATGTTTTAAGCATAATGTATTAATGCCC
>KV425702.1:0-32161 GCA_001632425.1 Neolentinus lepideus HHB14362 ss-1 | reverse complement strand
AGCGCATGACAGAGACGTGAACGATATCGAAGATGGGATGACTATAATCAAAGAGATATTGTATTGGTACGAGGCGTATAAGGAACATCTCTCTGGAAAGGATATCATGAAGCCGATCCAACCAGATAGCAGCAGACAACATTTAGACATACATCGAAGACGACCAAGGTAGAACTCACAATGAGATCGTTTAAGGTATCAGGGTAGATAGTCGGGGCTGCTTGGTGCAAAACGGTCTACCTCCCGCTCCAGCGTCTTCTTCAGCCGATGACGCCTTCCGTTTGAACCTGAAATCGATTGGATTAAAAGCTTGTTCAACATGCACGACACTGTCTACCTCTGAGGAACATGTCCAGATTCTTCTGCGTCAGAAGTATGAGCACCGGCGGCTTGTGGAGATGACGAGGAGACCACGGCAGCAGATATATTTGGCTGAGACGTAACTTGATCCGTTGGTGGAGCAGCTGCCTCCGTCTCTGGCTCGTTGACTGTATCTCCCGCCTTGGACTTCTTGGAGTTCGACTCACTGAGACTGGCCTTGGCCGCGTGCCGTTTCACCGTTGGCAACGTGCGGAGCGTGATTGTGAACTCTGGAGACTTCAACGGGATTAAAGGCGCAGCTCCGTCGTGTTCCTCATCCGGCCACCCTTCGGTATTCAGCGCGTCTTCTATGGTCGATATAATCGCAGCATGAGTGAGTTTATAGCAGAACTCGGAAATAAGCCTGTTGGACTCGACTTCAACCATCTGGTCCATCTCATTCTGAGATATGACCTTGCCGTCGAGTCGCATTGTGACATAAGCAAAGGCTATGTCCCGAATGAAGTGAGCGTCTCGGTAATGAGTAGCGACGAGAGTTGCGAAGTTCTTGATGCATTTAGTCAATGGCTCGTTGTTAGAGATTGTAAGAGTAAGCACGTGACGATCGAGGAAGGTTTCTCGATGGGAGAGATCAGCTGCGAATATAAAGGCTCCTGCCTGGGCGCCCCATAATCTCTTCTGGTCTATAGTAACGAAACAGGCAGTGTGCTTCAGAACGACTTCAACAACGACCCAGAAGAATGATTCAAGGTCATGCCACTTGGCATGCTGGACGTCTTCCTGTAAAAGAGCAATGGCGGTATACTGTGATGTTCCCTGAATGTTGCGAGTCAATAAGACGGGTGCTTATACATGATACAGCCTTAGACTTACTGTGAGATCACGAAGGAGATCCTCGGCGCCAGAAGCTCTCAAATCTACAGCATATTCAGGGTCAATTAGGAATCCTTTGGCTCCATCCTCCGCTTCGACGTCAGCACTGATCATAATGTTGCTCGTACTGATGTCGCGATGCAACACACCCTGTTCGCACATGTTATTGTGGCCTACGATGGCATCGCGGATGGCTTCCAAGAGAATCTTGGTGGACTTGAAGCGCCAAAGGGGTATCCCAAGCGACAAAGGGATCACGCGGTGGTGGACCAACTCTTTGAATCGTTGTCTATCCTCCTGACTCTCGGCCGGGGACGGAAGGAATTCCGCGATTTCTTTGTTGAGGCGGGCACCAGAAGACCGATGAACAGATTCGTTAGGACTACCAGCGACATCGTAATCGTGAGAGAAGCGAGCCACCCCGAAAATCTTGGTTCGCCCACGGTATATCATTCTATAGACGTCTCCCATCAGGGAAACCCTCCCTTGTTAATTTTCTATAACTAGTACAAAACTATTGATAACCGGTCTAGCCAACATAACGGAGATTTAACTGGCCTAATTATCTCTCGACTTTTCAGGTTTTTGGTTCCCTCAGTTGTCCCGTTATCATTATGTCTAGTTTTCTGTCCCGCCGCTACTATATTATCCTAGTGAGGTATCCAGTTGTTACAGCAACAACACATAAGTATGACGGTCTAGAAATGGATTCACAAAGAATGCAGGTGCATCATCTAGGACACTGTCACTGGTCCAATGACGAGGGACCATTGGGCCGAACTTCGGAAGTAAATGTACACTACGACAAATCTGAGAAACTGGAATGATACTCGCCAGTCTCTGCCCATCCCGGACAGCACGCGTAATCTTGTACATTCCGCTTGTAGGATCAGGTCGTGGTGAGAACGATGAGAACCATTCGACGTATGCCAGGTGTTGCGGCGGCGGCACACGGAAGAGAGAAGCGATTGCTCGCGGCGGGAGACTGAAAACAACTCTGACTTGCGCTACTCGATAGGCTATATGAAGAGTTTCATCCGCTATTACCCGGCAGATAAGGATACAACACTCACCTCGAATGCCTGTCGCTTCTGCTGCCCCCAGATTAACAAGCACAGTATCAAAACGAGCAGGGACTTCACGCCCGCGGGAGTCCTTACGGACAGACCTTACGTGAACAGCATCCGATGTCTCCACTCCTATATGACGGTCGAAGGGGTCATTGTTCCAAAACTTGATTTTATGATAGACGGGCAGAGTCTGGAAGGGGACATAGATGTTTTCTGCTGCACGTTCAACTTGGGCACGTGTCATATTAGGCTCGTTATACTGTGCAACGAACCTTGCTAGAGCAGCTTCAAAGTATGTCGCGCCATAGGCTGCACGGACTGTAGATAGCGGGACAGCCTTGAGCGTGGGATGTCGAGCCATCTGCAGATGCGGGCGTGGACTAGAAGTTTCACATTTCCAGGAAGCAGGCTCCGGAGAACCTGCGAGGCGCCAGTTCACGTACTTCTCGTGTCGCAGGACCTTTTCACGGCGGGCAAGCCACTTTGTCATCTGAGGGTACTCGTCCTTATGGTTTGTTGCACGGTAGGCGTCCTTCGTGAAGTCGATATGTAGGCGCTCGGTGTACTCTGTGTTGTAGTTGTCGGTGGTACCGAAGTACTTGATGGAGATCAGGTAATGCAGTAGAGCATGTAGCTTTGGGATGTTGAAGTCACTTTGAATCCCAAGGTCCACAAAGATGCTTTTGTTGGCATGAAACCGCCGTAGAGCATCTTCGAGCTGCCCCAAGGTGTCGTCCGTGTGTACCGGATACTGTGCAAAGTAGCAGAAGTCGAGAATTGCACGAACAGCTCTGACAAGCCGTGCTGTCGGCAAGGCATCTGGCAATCGTATATCGACCACCATGCCCAGCAGTAACTGGCACATTTGCGAATGCTCTCGTCCTGTAATTTTTGAAAGTTTACTGATTCCTTTCGTGAAAATCCGTATGCTATGATTTGGAGGGAAGCGACGGCAGCGCGCGTCGATCTCATGGGCCCCGCAGGCTTTCGTAACCCATCCGATAACATGCTTCATTACACCTTGATACAGCTGATGTAGGATGTCGGGCGTGATTGACTGAAATATGTTTACGTAGGGTAAATCTTCCCAAAATGGATGCTGAATCGGCTTGATACCGGCGGATGTACAGGCCTTGACAAATCCCTGAGGGCCGTCCGCAATGCTGGCAAGTGCATCAAGGACTGCTTCGATATCTCGGAACTCCCGGGAGCTCTCAGGTTCGTAGTCCCCAAGCTCATCATGCGCAACAGGGCACTTGGGACATTGCCCCGTTTTCACCCCCGCAACGAGCAATTGCTCTGGATAGTCGCCGACAAAGGTGGCAAAGATTGGGTGGGTACGTCGCTGCACACCATCGCCACTTGTCATTGGAAGTCCAAACTCCCCAGCCCTCTTGAGAGGATGGAGAATCTGTCGCACACATGAATGGAATAAGTTCGCAAGGGTCCGGCGCCGGGCAGCTTTGTTGGAGATATGATCAAGACGAGTTGTGGGAAGGTAGCCTAAGAGAACATGTCCGCCTCTTGAGGGCTTTCGGCGAATTTCCTTCGGCAAATTGCCAATGGTCATGTAAATCGGATATGCAGATTTGTTCCCAAAGAGCGTGATTTGGGTCTTGTCGGAGGATATGATAACCGGCACTATTGTGGCTCCGGGACACTCTTTTTCTATTGCTTTCTGGGAGTGCAATTCGTGCATTTAGCTTCAGATTCCAATCGTGTGCACCCCGGGTACATACTTGAGTATTCCACCACCACCTTCCGGTATGCATGTCCGAGTACATTCTGATCGTCTTGTCAGGGTCTGCATAATGCCTCTCCGGCACAAAAGTCATATCCTTTGCAAACTCGGGATCGCCATATAGCGCTCGGATGCATTCAATTACGTCTCGGTAATAAACTTCAAATGCTTCCCCGCCTATCACCACTTCTTCCCGCTTGAACGCCGGCCTCCCGGGAAGTTGATCAATCTGTTTGTTCAACGTGTCCGCATCTTTAAACGAGAGCCCTAACAAGTCACAGACCTGCATTCCCGCATCGACTAGGTCAGCTCCGAAGTGACGGTAGTAATTCCAAGATTTACTAACACCTTCGAGTTTCAGCAACTCCGTAAGAGCGGTTGACCCTGGCTCTCTCAATTTTGCCCAGTGCGCTACTTCCCAGTCAATCTTGGATTTGAATGGTGCGAAAGGATTGGTAGGTGACACATTGATGGTTTCAGAATATTGCTGATAACTGGACTTCCTCTGACTGCCTTCGACTGAGGACAGAGGTACACCGGCAGTGGGGGAAGGGAATTGTTCAATGGTCGGGGTCATACACAGCTGTTCCTCAGCCTCAGCACGCTCTTCCCTTGCAATCGATGCTCTTATCTCATCACCCACATCATTGGCGCTGCCTTCCTGAAGGTCAGGAGGTACATTTGGCAAGACCTCCGGTTCCCAATGCTGTTCCAGGTCCAAGTCCTCCGATTCACTCTCCTCTGCATTGCTCTGCTCCGAGTCACTCCCCTCAGGCTCCTGCTCAGCTTGCGCAGCAATCCCAGGCTCATCATCAATCATGCCGAAGTCTGCTGGGTCATACGAGTTGCCGAAGAAATCCCCAGGGAATTCGAACGGTTGAGGCAAGTCGTCATCCTCATTGTCGACAGCGTGCTGATCTCGTAAACCAGGCATATAGGACTCGTTCTCCTCATAGATGGCGCGGCATGCAGGTATCATGGTATGCTGAAGATGTTGAGTGTACCCTGTTAACGAGAAGTCTTTCAGACATCCATTGCATTGGACCATTTGAACAGAGCAAAGAGCTGAAGTATGAGCTAGTAGTCAGGTAAAATGCGCACTTGTTGTTTACCGAGGTACGGCCGTGTGTCATCCCTCGATGCGTCAGCAAGAGGTCAGTGAGTCAGGCATATCAGGTGCTACGCAAACGGGGGATGTCGGATGGCTTCCAGTGGATGTTCAATTTTTTGCCACGTCTGACTCGGAGCACCACTGCCCTGCTCTCCGCCATCCCTTGCCTTTCCTTTTACTTAACTCTGCTCAGTTATTCAGTTCTCTTTGCGGCTTCTTGATTGCTATGTCATCACGGGGACGCTCACAGCAGGAGGACCCACCGGAGACTCTGACACCAGCACAGAAGTCTGCTTTGACTAGGCTCAAAAACCGACTTGCCCAGGAGGCGAAGGATAAGGCAGAGCTCAAGAAACCTAAAGGCAAGTCAGACGTGTGCAGCTGGATGACTTCATCTTTAACTCACTGCTTCGATTTGTTTAGTGCCCCGCGACGCAAAGGTTCAAGCGGTTGCAAAGGCCGGTAAGGGTATATTGAAGCGGTACAAGTACTAGAAGCTGAAAAGCTGCCAATTCAAGTGTGGAACACTGGTGGTCAAGGACGCAAGAGGGCCGGATCTGCTACGATGCCCACAGAAGCAAATGAGGCCAAAAAGACCAAGAAGGGTAGGTCTATTTCTGGCACATCTCCTAACTGTCATCTATTCCATGCCGCCGTAGATCGGGAGACCCAGGGCGCATCTAACAAGGTCACAAAGGAGCCAAGGGAGCGACACAGTGAGTGTCTTTTCCTCATTGCACTGTTCGACTTATCACAATAACTCTGTCCCAAGAATACCCTGCTCCACAATTAGGGTCAGACGTGGAGGAAGAACGTGTCTCCACTGCTGCGATGGTGTACCGAGATGCTCATGACTCAGAATCTTCTGAGGACGATGATGCTGCTACCGATGATGAAGAGCGCGCTGACCGCGAGGCACAGGATCTCGAGTCGGACAATGAATACCTCACAAATCTGGCTCCTGTCAGCCTGGCTAATGCCCTCGATGCGGAGGTACCTTTTCCTTCATGCTTCAAAGTGTTTAACTCATATTAATTTGATAGAATCCTGTCTGGCAAGATGACGCTGCTGAGCCTGAGTTCGACCCGGTCTTGCATGCCCCAGTTAAGTACCGCCGCAAGTACCGCAGTGCCAGTGCATCATCATTCAACTCCAGCAACGTCAGTGTCCCTGAGGATGACAGGCAGTCGGACGATGAGCAGATACTGGTAGTCCAGAAGGCTCGCGGCCATTCGAGCAAGCCTAAAACCACGACACGCAGTGCGGCACGTTTATTTGACAATGATGATGAGGTTATAGATGGAAGGGAGGGTACTCGTTCTGAGCATGGAAAAGATGAAGCTTCGAACGTGCTGCCTCAATGCCGGGGTCCTGTGAAGGTATGTGTAGTCTGCTGCAATATCAGGGTCAGAAGACTGACGAGGATTTGGCTTCCTCTGACACGAAGTCCAAATCCAAGAGACAACTCGCTCATGAAGCAGAGGTGTGTTGACAGTGAACATTGCCTACGTGTCTAAGAATGTTTTAAGGCTCCTACGTGGCATGATACTAACCTTTCGGAATCCTCGGTGAAGGGACGTATCATGCCTCAGGGTACCCGTCGTAACACGAGTTCGCAGACACACCCTTTGAAGCCCAAACGAGCAGCGGCCCCGATTGTAGATGACAGGTCTAAATCTGGAGAGGACTCCGAGCACGACACGGATGTGCTGCAGTATGATATGACGGTACTTGTGTACAACGCTCGGGGCAAGCTTAACCTCACCACACAGACCGAAGAGATCCAGGCTGTGATCCGGAGGGCCATTGACATATCATTGATCGAGATACTTACAGTCAATTCGTACCCCGATGTTACAATGAGGACGAAGCTTGTACGCGATGCTTGCGTCAATGCTGCAGTGAAGCTTGGTGATCATTACAAACCCATACTGATCAAGCTCTTAGATGAGAAGCAGAAGGAGTTCGTGAAAGCTTTGTCAAATATTGTGTGTGCTTAAATTCTTCTGGATGGTCAGTGTACTGACTGTTGGCAGCCTGATGCTCGGATCAGCTTGGCTCGCGGCGAAGTTCGGGATGCCGCTCTTGGCCAAGTGGTGGGCCATTACGGCCTCATACAGGGATGTGGGAAGCACGTCGCGGAGTTACTCAAAGAGCAGCGGTACATCTTTTCAGTGAATCCCCATGTATGTCAAGTTTTCGCCTGTCTGCATCTGCTGACTTCTCATGCAGTCGGGAACCGTAAACGCCAAAGAACCTTACAGACACCCAGCTGTCCTTGCTGTGGTTCGACAGGCATACTTTCAAAGCAAGATGGCGAAGTTTGTCGCGACCATTCTCTCCTTATCGGCATTCTCCTCCAGTCTTAAGGATCGTGATGAACCCGAGCTACCTGCGGCGATGGTAGCACTTGCGTCTACAGCGGTGCGTGATTATACCCTTCTACTCTTGCATCCCTTTGACCTTTCAGGCCTCAGATCCATGCTGCGATCTCCGAGTGGTCTAGCGGTACTGTCCTGGCCCTCGACTTCAGCGGTAACGGATTTGCTAGTGTCTATAATAGTCACATAGTAAACTTGAACCATATACGCACGACAAGGCCCAACATGTATCACGATATGATGTCGTGGCTCTTACGGGAGGCTTGGTATGTCATGCTATATCATTCTTGTGTCGATCTACTGACAGGACATTACAATCAGTGGCAGAAGCAACCCTGGTCTGTCTGCGGAAGATGCAGAGCCAGGTGCAATATCACTCATGGATCTGTCAGGACTGGATTGATTACTTGGTGCTTGATGATTTGGTAATATGATATGACCTCTTATCGTGGCTGTCGTGTGGGGCTCTCCGTTAGTCTCTTGACTCGACTATTGTTTTTGTACGCTCGAGCTATTGCGATATAATGCTGATATCCTATCGAAAATTGTGATATAATATACCAATTATTGTATCTAAAGTCGTGCCCGACGGTGAAAACTGTGTATAATTTTTCAGGGGCTAGTATGAACATGGCAATTATGAATAACGAGATAATCCATAAAGCTATATCTAATTGACTCCAGTTTCATACAATATGGTATAGTTTGCAGCGGAGGGTTTTCCTGATGGCCCTTCGGTCCATCGGTGGCTCTCTCTCCAATAATCTTTGATCATGACTGTTGGTGCATCTCCGTCGTCCGTACGGCATATTCTCACAGCAATCCAGACACGCGTACCGCGACCAAAGATGGATTGAGAACAGAACAGTGGTTGCCCGAGCGTGACGTAAGTATCAAGAACTCCTCCCGTAGCAGACGGAACGCTGATCCGTATACTTGACTGCATCAAGCAACGCCCAGGTGGATCACTCTGGTATGATCCTGGCGGAAGTAGATTATCTTCTTGTCCTTTCCTGTACGCTTTGTCGACCAAATCTCGCTCAGCTTCAAGGACGATGGGCGCCGTCGGAGTCGGATCAATGCCACCGTTAGCGTACAGAGCCAACCCCATGATAAACTCCAGTAGAGGTTCGGGCTGGGTCTTGTAAGGAAAGGAACGCGAGACCAGGACAGAAGATCTATCCCAACGAAAAAGACGAGCCATGTCCACAAATATACCGATAGCAAGCAGGAAGCACCGAGGAACGGAACGGAAGGCAGTGAACGCATACTCCTGTATCTGGGTCCAGTTGTTGACTTGTTCGAAGTTCATCTCAAACTTCATTCCTATGTCGTATTCATAGAGAGGATCAGCCTTCGCAGTTGCCTTGACTTGAATAAAGGCGAGTGAACGTTCCTAGTGGTCGTATTGTTCATTCGACTAAAGTATAACCAACTCTAGTTCAATGGGATCGTCCAGACGGAACTGTGGCCGCCGGCGCCGGCGCCCACCTGCGCTGACGCGAAACTGTAGAGGCAGGTTTTCATTCGTACATAGATGGGTAAACGCTTTATCCTACAAAGGAGTGAGAAGACAAACAAAAAGAAACAATGATGATCCATGTACAATATAGGAGCATATCTTGGCAAGTTTCGTGGACTTGGAGACCCGAGGATTTATGTTTTTGAGACAAGCTCGGAACTGGTTTATTGCGGCGTTGGGTACGCCGGGAGCCCTCCAGTTAGGGAAGCAGTATCCGATGAACCTTTCCATGTCCATTGGACCATGGACATGCTTCACTGCCTCGATGCCGACATCATGACAACGATCGACGTATTCCTCCTGCAACGGCGAGAATTACAAGAAACAATATGGTTTGTGATTTAGCCAATGGGTGGCAGATACATGAGCGACGTCCGAAGTTGTTGATAATAAACCCCGTCAGGGAAGAGATGATGAAGGGTGAAGACCGAAAATCGTTTGAATGCAATCAAGACAAGGCGAGCTGCAGCTGACGTACCTCGGAAGACTTACAAGAGTCCTCGTCTTGACTCATAATAAGTTGTTTGCTACGTGTATGGCTGATTTTGAATAGGAGCCAACGTAGCCAAGTGGTGGTGGTGGAGGTGGCAGGTGAACACAGTCAAGGTATCATCGTGAGTCGTGACGTGATGCACCTCGTGGAGTCACGCTTCCTTGCCACAGACAGTCAGCTCATCTCCACATAATCACACCGGGCGAAATCTCCATGTGATACAGGTCAGGCTCAAGTCTTGCATCGTTTGATTAGCATAGTACTATGTGAGGGGCCTTCTGGCCACTGTGGACAGACTACGTGAGGCGTTCGATAAGTATCAAACCCTCTCTTCCACAGTTCGATAGAATTTTTACCTCCATGCCCTTAAACATCCCAACCAAATCCATTTCCCAGAACCTCAACTCGCCGAATCGATTTCTATCGAGCGCCCTGAGTCGGGCGCAGGGCCCCTGACTCTGTCCTAAAGGACCGCAGCGCAGCGCTCCCGCTCACTTGCCAAGGCGAAGACTCTAGACATCTATATGTACATCGGCGTTTGTAGCAGCATTCTAGGAGTCATTCGTCTGTCATGAGCTGGCCTCGTCACTCTCGACTGCGAGTCTGCGAGCCTCCTGCTCCGTATGACGAGGCTCCAGCTCAGGGAATCTAAGTAGGTTCATGGTCCTGTTCAGTATCGTCGGATAGATGGTACTGAGGAATAGATCTTCAAGTTGCGCCCTGTAATTGTCGTATAGTGGAATATATGTGGACCGTATCAGACGGACAACTCTGTTATGACATGCTCTATACGAATAAAGACGCGGTATAAGTCCTCGGAGTAGAAAGATATGACATTAGCCTAGATCACCGAAAGAGGAAGAATATCAGCAGAAGGTATATATTGATACAGTGTCAAATAGTACAACAGTGGATATGAAGCACAATGCAAAGGTATGCAATCCAAATATGCAGAGTACGGAACGCAGGCCAGGATGCTGATGATGTAGACTTCTATCGCTGGGGACGGGAGAGCGATCATTTGACACCAGACTTTGCACGAGGACGGAGACCGGTGCGTCTGTTACCAGACCTGGGCACGCCTGCAGATGCAACCTTCCTGAGCTGGCGTCCACCGCTCTTGTCGTCCTGACCCTTAGGCCGGCCTTGACGAGGACGTTTTCTCTTCAACGAACTATCTAAATCTGAACCAGTTGAGGGCTTCGATTGCTCGATCTTAATCTGTGCCTGGGCAGCGAGTCGGGGAGAGCGACGACGGGGCGGTTCGCAAATCTGCCTTCCTACGTCGGTTGACGGAGTGGCTGCGCCGGTCTGCATCTGTCCTCGAGACCGCGCCGTCGGTCGTCCTCTGTTCTCTTGCCTGCCTTCCACTGGTAAGGCCGTCTGCATTGAGCTGGTGGATGCGACCTGTCTGCGAACACTGATATTCGCGCTGGTGCTAGTACGACCCGCAGCCAAACCTCGCGTCTCCATTCTTGTCCTGTGGAGAGATACAGATGTAGCTCGATTACCGTCCGACCTCTTTCTCTTGGAGGCTTCGTGCCCGAGGTCCATTTGTGACGCTTTCCGCTTTATCGAATGTTTAACTTCACCTCTATTCCTGGCAGCTGGCTTCTCTATCATGTGAAAGTCTTTTGCGCCGTCGCTCACTGGATCCGGCCAGCCGTCCGAATCGAGTGCCTCCTGTATCGTCGATATTACCCTATCATGCGTGAGCAGATGAAAATTCGATTTCATGTTGTCCTCGACGATGTCCTCCTGCATCCGTAGAATTTCTTCGGGAGATGGATTTTGCTTCATACGGGTAATGATACGATTCACGTTGTTTATTGCCGTTTCCCTTATCTTGTCCACCTGTGGTTTCGAGGGGTAATGGGTCGAGACGAGGCCTGCGAGCACATGGATGCATTTGGTCAATGGCGCATTTCCCGCAACATTGAGAGTGTACGCATGCGTTTCAATGAAGGATTTCCGGGTGCTGGGTGCATCGGTGAAGATGAGATGAACCGCAACAGGGCCAGAAACCCGAATTCCGTCGATCAACATAGAGCAATCTGTGTGCTTCAGGACAACGTTGACGGTAACCCAGAAGAATGATTCTAGGTCATGCCATTGGGCGTGCTTGACTCCATGACCTGCGAAAAAACGGGCGACAGAAGTAAATTGGAACGTCCCCTGGAAATCTGCATTAAAATCGCATTATAGGTGGAACTGAAGGTCCCACTAACTGTCAAATCGCACAGGTCATCGTCCGAACTGGGAGAATCTAGTAGCACGGCGTATTCCGGATCGATAATGAATCCTTTGGCGTTCGATTCTTTGCTGGCATCAGCACTGATCATGACATTGTTAATGCTGATATCACGGTGCAAGACCCCTCTGTCACACATATTTCTATGGCCTGGAGACACCGTCACTATTGATCAAATGGAGTGGATATTGGCCATACGCACCAATGATACCATCACGTATCGCCTCCATAAGGATTCGAGTTGAGGAAAAGCGCCAAAGAGGTATTCCGACCGATAGCAGGATGCAACGGTGATGCACAAGATCTGTGAATGGCGGCTCATTGTGCCTCGGAAGACCCCAAGAATCTATGACCCCATTCAAGTGGGCGCCAGAAGTCCGGTGGATTTTGTCGTTCAGATCAGTCACCACGTCGTAGTCGCACAGAATCCTTGCAACGCCAAAGACATTTGAATCGCCGTGAATCGCGTTATAAGCATCCCCTTCGGTCCAAAGGGCCCTTTCTCTCCAACTGTCCTTGATGACGACGTAGTCCACATCTTCTTTGTCTATAGGACACCCAACCATTCTAGCGAGCCAGACACGAGTACCGCGACCGAAAATTGATCTGCTGCAGAATATCGGCGGTCCAAGAGTAACATAAACATCGACGCTCCCATTATATTTAACCTCAAGACGTGTACTGTCGTCAATCAGAGTACGCCCTGGATGGATGCTCTCATACGGCGGAAGCAGATCCTTGTCTACTGCTCTGGCACAATGGTGTTCAACAAGGGCTTGTTCTTGACGGAGAACGATACCAGAAGAGAGAGTTTGGTCAACACCGCCGCCAGCGTATCGTGACAGCCCGACGAGGAACTTGATTAGTGGAGCAGGATGGGTCTTGTAGCGGAACGCGTGAGAGACAATATGGGAAGACCTATCCCAGCGGAAGAAACGTGCGGTATCGCCAAAGATTCCAATTGCAAGCAGGAAGCAACGAGGGACAGCACGGTATGAGCTCGCAGCATATGACTGTATCTGATTCCACACATTAACGTGAGAATCTTTCAAATCGAGGTCTTTTCCAGGTGTGTGATGGAAGAGAGGATCGTCTTTCTCCATCGGTTTGACTTCAATGAAGGCCAGCGAGCGAGACCAATGACCTTCAGGAGAATCTCTGCTCAGAATAGATAAATCCGGTGCGGCACGGTATCCAAATTCAGGCTCGTCAGGCAAACGCTCATTCGCGCATATATGAAATCGCAGAGGCATTGCTTGCTTTTTACATATGGCTCCGAAAGACTTCATCTGGCAGCAACGTAGACATGAGGAAAAGTCCATATTGTGGCATTGTTGACTTACGATTGGTTCGTACATCGATTTCTCAGAGAGCCCGCCAGCCTCTGTCTGATGTGGCACAATCTCGTCCAGAAGCGTTGAGTACTTCGCCAATTGTTTGTCAGATATCGACGGAGCTTTCCAGCCAGAGAACGATGCCTCCATAAACTCGGACACGGTAACTGGTCCATGGAGATAATTTGAAGCTTCTAGGCCTACGGCATGACAGTGGTCGGAGTGGTTCTGCTTCGCAACGGAATACTGGAGGAAAGCATCGACATAGTGTCGCCGTGCGCGGTCGGTTTGAAGCATAGATTTGTGGAGTCGTTCCGGTACAATGACGCCGGATTCGAAGGAACCATGGCCGAGACGAGGAGCAGAAACGTCAAACATATCATCAGACTCAAAATGCGGGAGCAGACTCGAAGAGACTTACGAGGCAACACTCGACAGGATCCCACCTTTTTATGCCCATAGCTTTGCTCCTGAGGTTTTGTTGAATGTTGAATGTTTCAGTTACTGCGGACAAGCGGTTGTGGTGGTAAGCGAACACAAAGGTACTGCCAAACTTAGCGCGTAGCGTCGCGCTTCGAGAGCTGCTTCGAGTAATCGTGTCACATTATTGTGAACCTCGTGCTGTCACGCCTCCTCTGTCACACGCGTCTTGCTACGCGTCCGAGGTGGATGATTGTCCTCTACCATCTGACATCGATTTGTTTATTGCATTCCAGCGTGTATGCGACACTTGGAAAGCAGAGGATCCATCCAAACGAATGTGGCACATATCCTAATCGTCGTAGATTCCGGGCCATTTATTGAATATTCTTTGCCACCTGGATACAATACAGTGCACGTGGTTCTCCATTTGTTCTACATTTTGTGTCTGCCCATCTACCCGGAACGAGTCACAGCCCCTACCACGGTCCCAAATACATAATTTGGGTACATCATGTGGCGAAATTACTTATAATATTTACCGCAGTTCACTCACTAGATAATAGATGATCTCATGAATGCGAGCGCATAGAACGCCTCAGGACGGCGATGGTTACCTACGCCAACAGTTGGTGTATGTAGCATAACGACTCCATACCTTGGCCGGGTGCAATTATTTCACGGTCAGTAGTTTTTTCTGGGACTTACAGTCCTCCATACTCTGACTGTGCTGTATATTGTATGTCTTTCACTGGAAGCATCCAGTGTTGCAGAAACATGGATCCACATGACGTGCTGTTGAGCCTGTTGACCAGACAAACTTTCCGTAAGTAGCATCCGAGTCAGCTTCGTGCCTCTCCAAAGTACTCATACTTCCTATCGAAATATGCCACAGAGGATAGCTGAGAACCAGGAGTTCGCATTCGAGACAGAAATCGAAGCACCAGTGCTGCCGTTAGATGCCGTACATCGTCTCGTCTGCAAGAGTGCGACTGACCTGGATTAATCATCTGTCTTCTGGCACATCTGGCCAGGCAGCCTTCACTGGGACGATAATGAAAGTATTAATATCCTGGAGCACGCCGCTTGCAACAGGCTGGATAACGAGCAGGGGTAACTAGATAGTATACTGGTACGCTCACGGTACTGATTGTAGCTGATACTAGTCATGAGCCGACAAGTAGCCCATCTGAGCACAATGAGAGACTAGGGCGATTTATCGCTGCAGCTCGTGTGCAAATTCTTGATCAGAATACCACGTCTATATTCCATCCGTCGATGGGCTTCGCGAACCAGCACAGAAGGCTTTTCTATGTCCTTGCGGAAGTTTTTGACCCTCAGAGATAATCGAGCTTCACTAGCAATGGCTACCAGTGCCAACGTTATTGGGAACCCGTTCGGATGTGACTTCGTGGATGTGTTGTTGCGCCACATTCCAGCGTAGAATAATATCACGAATCCTGGACTCAACAGCCTCGTCTAAGACACAGGGGTCAGCTTCCAAGAGTCACCCGGCATCAACACTTCGCACCTCCAATCGCCGTTCTACGCAGAGACATCTCTCGCGGCACCGCTCCTTTACCATGAGCAGGAATCAGAGTGCGAATGTCTACGTGAATGCAGCTAAAGGCCTTCTCTCCCTCCAACTTGGCTTCCAGAGTTGGATACGCCGCTAGTTCCACCTTAATATTGTGCTGTTTCCCGTCATAAAAGCCAAAGAGTCCTCGTCTTGACTCATAATAAGTTGCTTGCTACGTGGATAGCTGATTTTGAATAGGATCCAACGTGGCCAAGTGGTGATGGTGGAGATGGCAGGTGAACTGTGAACACTAATTATGACACAACGAGTTGCGGTGGACGCACCCAAGAATGCTCGCAAGACTCGTCCTCTTTATACATTTTGCTCACGTGACTTGTTGAGGTGGTGTATGAGTCAATCTGGTCGAGTCGTGGTGGTAAGAAAGAGACCTTGGTGTCGTTTCCGCGTCACATCATTGTGACATGAAGAACTTCAGTCACTCATCTTGTGTCAGACGCGTCTTGCCACACATCCCATCTCTTCCTTCCTCTTTTTTATCGGAAACACTAGATCCCGACATGTATTGACCCAAAATTGGCTAAATTTCTAGTCTTTTACAAGTTACAAGTCGAGGAGCCATCCAAATGATTGTGGCGCATATCCCCATGAATCCGAGCTACTCCCCCTTTCGGTATCGATTGGATGGCTTCTTTGAGATGGAAGGTATCACCTGATTGTTCTCCCTTATTTCCATGACTCGTCTCTGATGCCCATCTGTCACCAGTCTCGACCCGACTACGATATCCCACTCTGCCGGTTCCAAGTGCATGATTAAAGGAATGTCTGACGCGCCTGTGGTGGACCTTCTTGTGAACGCTTTGATCTATTCATTGAGCTCTTGTTCCCAGGTCTGACTCGTGTATACCTGACAAAAAAGGGCACGACTCCGGTAGAATTGCTTTCACGGTGAATTCTGATGTCTTTAAATAGTATCTCTTTGCAATCTTATAATGCACTTCACAAGTACTTGAATGATATTATATCACAATCTATGTGTCGTTCCAAATATCTATATTTATCTCAATGAATAAAAGAGTCCTTCACATCACCTGCAAATTACTATGCCACCTCTACACCATCCGTAGTCGCCATAAATCCTCGGTAAAGGGCGTATTGGGTGATTGGGTTGTAAGTTGCTAGTAGATTGGGCCGACCGTTCAGGCAGGTTGGGCATGGGTATAATGGTGAGGCGCTTCCTTCTGTTCTAGCGTGTGGTCGCGCTACATACCAGAAATAGGTTGAAATGGAGTACTAAATGTGACGCCAGGAATCGCGCTGTCTAGCTTCCATTATGATTAAGCGATGATAGTGGCTTCGCCTCGCATTGTCGGAAGCTACGCACAAATTGGATCGGTATCCGATGAACAGATGATGTCCATAACAAGTTATACTGAGTCCGAGTACGTATCCTTCCATAATGGGACGTGCAGCCTGGCTGGCGCGATTATTCAGATAAGGATCCGTAAGTGCAAGTTAGAACAGTTGCAGTCAATTTCGGGAAAAAGCAGCGCATTTGTGGAGATAAATCAATGGACATGTGCACAGTTGACAGCAAAGTGAATAATACAATTGTGTTATGCGTGACCACGTGAGTGTTACGTCACGAGGCTTCCGCGCCCGTGACTTGTTGATGCCAAGGCTGTTCCTCGCTTCACCACCAACCATCACGAGGCAACGAGGGCCACACAGGGTCAAACAGGTGAATTTGTGACAAAAGAAGCTAAGCGAACCACACAAACATGGATATAAGTGGATGGCGCTTTCGCCACGTCTCCGTACGTCGTCTTACCCTTTACCATCGTCTCAACTTGACATAATGCCCGTCGACCAAATCGACCCATCCCTCGCTCGTGCTGCTCGCATTCCTCTTCCTGCCTCTTCCGCCCGGAATACTGTCTCCTACCGTACTTCTCGCCACGAAATGAACTCCGCTCTAAATCATTCACCAACAAAGCCGCCTCAGGCTGACCACCGCCGCATCGCGGGAGATGAAGCCACCGACCGTCTGTTTGGCCCTGTGCCGACTGAAGACTTCATGAAATACTCCTTTCCTGGCCACGACTTCCCGTCTATATCAAACATGAACATGCAGATATACAAGGAATCCCTGAACCAAGTCCATCCAGGAGCTGGAATAGGGTGGGTTCCTGACGAGAAAACAATGTATCGGCCCATCGTAAGTAATCTCCACTGTTACGTCTGCCGAGGTTACTGACCGCCGCGAAGCGCGACGCTCTGGCGGGCATGTGTAGGACGGTGATACCGCAGAAGGTCGTCCCACTCGACTTCCACATCTGTGCCAGTGAGCGAACAGGCGATATAGAAGGTGACTATTCAGCCACTCCGGATCTTGTGATGCGACGAAAGGTGGACCGTTATGACCACTGGGGTCATTCACTTGCTTTCATCGAGGTGAAGGCTAGCGCGTACGACGATCCTTTCCACCTTTACAGGCGCACTACCACGGGAATAAAATTTACGGAAGCTGGCGTCAAAACATGGAATCAGATACAGGAATACGCAGTTCTTGCATTCCGCTCCATCCCTCGCTGCTTCCTACTCGCTATTGGTATCTTTGGCGACATCGCTCGACTTTTTCGCTGGGACCGATCATCTGTCCTTGTCTCTGAGGCGTTCGACTATTGCACAGATCCCACGCCACTAGTTCAATTCATACTGGGCCTTGACCTCTATGCCAACAGCGGCATCGACGATACGACATCAATTTCCGCGCATGCCATTGCTGCTACGATGGAACTTGACGCGCAATATAATGCAGCGCACGCTAGGTCCGTCGTCCCTGCCTATGACCCCGTCTATGAAGGGCGTACCTTGGCCGACGACAGCACCTTGATCTATGTCAAACAGACAGATGGCAATGACATCATCTGGCATCGCTATCTCACTCTTGGTTCACCGATATTTGTAGCCCGATCTATATTCGGTCGCGCGACTCGTGTTTGGATTGCAACAAGGGCGACTCATATAATTGATGACACTCCCGTAACCTTCGACATTCCTGGTAGTTGCGTAGTCATAAAAGATACCTGGAGGCCAAACGATCGACCAACCGAGGGGTCAATATATCGCAAGATATATGGTGATCAAACAGAGGTGTTTGGGGTGGCACGTTACCTGTGCGACTATGACGTAGTGGACGACTTGAAGGACAGGGTTCACCGGACGCTGGGCGGTCTCATTAACCACATCCGTGCTCAAAAGGAGAGAGCCTTCGAAGAACTAGTTCACCATCGTTGTGTATTGCTATCCGTTGGTATCCCTCTTTCGAGATTCACGTCAACACGCCAGCTCATGAAGGCCATCCGAGACGCCATTAAAGGTGACATACTCGATTTTGTCTCCGTCATACTTTGTCATTGACGCAAAATAGGACATCGTAACATGAACGCCAAGGATGTGCTCCATCGCGACATCAGTGTGAACAACATTATGATCAGTGCTGACGTGAAAGCCGAGCATGGCGCTCATGGGTTCCTGATCGATCCGGAACTAGCTGCTATCATGGACATAAAGACAATACGCTCAGAGTTGAAGGCTATAACAGTGAGTCCATCTTCTTCCTGACGAAGCAAGTTTTCCCTGACTTTCCTTCAAGGGGACATATCAATTCACGGCGATGGCAAGATTTCTCATCGAAAATGCAGACCATCAAGTTTGGCATGACCTCGAATCTTTCTTCTGGGTAACGCTCTACATCGTCCTTCTCCACACCGACTGCTATGTCATACGGTTTCAAATCAGGATGAGCGGCCTCCAATACTTTCCTAAAATATTTGGTATAACAAAAATGCAAGAAGCCGCTGACATGCGAATCAACTTTCTCGAAAGGGACATGCCAACCCTGGAGATCGTTGGGAATGCGCCTCTAACATCCTGCATCCGCCGTCTGGCTGCTCTCGTTGCTACTCACTATCCAAACTCTAACACGGCGGCGACAGCCGCCCCTGAAGATTTCCATCGACTCACTTATGATACAGTTCTTGCCACCATAGAGGAATCGCTTGAATCGGAAGACTGGCCATCATTTGGTGATGAGGCGTTGTCATTAACTGATGCATTGGATGATGAAGAAGACAAACCAACCCATGTCACCGGGTCCAAGCTCCAGGAAGCGATGCGAGTCGCAGAGATTCTCAAGCAATACTCTGCGCACACAAGAATCGCTTCTTACCAGTGCAAACCGTTCTCTACTGGCACTGCAGCTCAGGAGAAACGCGGAGCCCCACATGCCGCAAAGGCTGAGCCAGTGGAAGAAGTCATTGCTGAAACTCCGAGTCCGGATTCCAGGTCTAGTTCGAAGAGGAAGTCCCCGTCTTCGTCTGCTGACAGACAGCACGAATACGACGAAGATACCGAGTTGCAAGTCAAAAGGCCCCACTTCCAAACCACCTCCCCATCAACGGTTTGGGCTTCATATGATACCCTTCCTGCAGCTCCCGCCCCTCCGTCCAATAGCTTGAAGAGAAAAAGCTCATCGATCCCTCAGAGGAAGCGACACTGTCGCACCCTCCCTCATACGACTCCCTTGAGGACGACGAAGGCCATAAATGATGCTGCGGAGAAAACCACACATGACGATTCCGATTTACTCAAGAGGACAAAGGAGATAATTCGTGACCTCCCTCGGCGTGTCCAGCCACCTCGCGCGGCCAAGACGACCCATACAGTGGTTGTTTCCGTTGAGCCTTGGACCCTTCGAAACCGGAGGAGAGTCAATGCACTGCCAACCAATCCTGGGAAGAATACCGCCGCGACCACGGCGCCTACCCCTGCCGTGAAGGCCGAATCCAACCAGGTTGTGGTGGACCTCGCTCCGCGCGTGGTGGTCCGTCGCAGCGCTAGGAAGGCGGCGAAATCTCTCGCATAGCAGAGGCGTGCTGTCATGTCCTCTCGATCTCTCGAGTAGGACACTTTAGAATCTGTATTTTCCTACCTCACACAGATGACTTGTTTTCATTGATGTATGGAATAAAAGCCTTCATTACTCCGTTCGCTCTGATATTGGACTCTCACTGTTGTGCCGTATAGCAATACAGTCGTATTTTGTTACGAGTCCTGAGGTACGAAGGATGAGTTTGTACGCTTAGAATGAGCGGTTTGCCGAACATCAACGGTCGTGGGAATTTATGTCAAGTAATCGGTGTTTCAAATATTTGTAGTACTAACCACAAGATTTCATCCCCGATTGATAGTCCGCTTGTAGTCATCACTACAAAGTCACTACAAACTCGTTTTGTAGTCTCATTTCTGGATATTTTCTTCCTCACTTTCGTAGACTTGCTCCATTTTCTCCATGCTTCTCAATATAAGCTTTTGGTATATATTTGCGTTATTTTGAATATTTCTGTACTTTTACTGTTTTATTTGCATTCGGAATACCCAGTACACTCTGAGGCTCCGTTCGGTTGCACGGCCGCGCCGCGGCGCCCCCAAAGGGCCAAAGCCAAGTTGGTCGCGGCGCGGCAGTGTGGCAGTGCTTTTCCGAGCGTTGGATTGGCTGAAGGGGCATCCTGGCAATGTTGGCCGCGTCGCGGCCGTGCATCCGAACGCAGCCTGAGAGGTGTTTCTTATCGTGGGAACTAGACCAAAACGACAGTTTGCAGTGGGTGGCGTGGCGGGGCGCCGCGTCGATTCCAAATGCTGGCTTCTGATTGGCTAGATGCTCTCTCGCGCGGGTCACTTCATAAGCTTAAGCTTCAGCTTCAAGTCAGTAATAGTATATAATCTTAGCTTGGAATTGCCTACTGACTTCACCAGTCGGTTCATTGAGTGAGTGTGGGATACCAGTAAAAGAATGACATAGACAGCATGAAAGTCCCGCAAGATTTTACACACTGTTTACATCATTGGTCTGGTATTTCCATTGAGAAAAATCGGAAAATTTGCTAAAAGAAATATCAGAAAAATTTGTACAGGCTAAGGTGGCTGGCGCCCACCCATTTATTTGTTTACTTGTTTGTGTACACCTTCCAAATATGGTAATTATTGATGTTGTATGTATCTTTCTTACCTTTTACTGGTCTACTGGCCTTATTCGTCTGTTCATTGAGTGAGTGTGGGATACCAGCAAGAGAATGATGTAGAAAGCATGAAAATCTTGTGAGATTTTACTCAGTGTTTACTTGGTCACCAATAGCTGGTATTTCTGCTCAGAAAAATTGGAAAATTTGCTAAAAATATCAAAAAAATTGGTACAGCCCAGGGTGGATGGTACATTTGTTTGGGTAATGGTTTGTACCTTCTAAATATGGTAATTTTCATGAGTCCTGACATTGTCAAAAATGGATTGAGATAAGATTAAAATAGACTTTTATCGCCATTAAATCCTTCCTAAACCTTCTTTCCCCTGGTAATCCATTATAATAGGGCACAGAAATTTCTGACATGTATGAAGGCATGTTTATATACATTCAGAATGAACAATCAGTGAATGTTCTGTGGAGTAAATCATTAGTCTGCTTGTTGTGGTCACTACAAACTCATTACAAAGTCATTTTGTAGTATCTGTCCTCAGTATTTGCTACTTGACTTTCTTGGACTTGTTCAAATTTCTTCCTGCTTCTCAATATCAGCTTATGCTATGCATGTGCATTATTTGGAATATTTTTGTATTTTTATTTAATATTTTCTTTGCTTTTGGGATAACCGATGCACACTCACAGGGGCATCTTACTGAGGGAACCCTACTACAATAACAGTTTGTATTGGGTGGCACAGCAGTGATATTATTGGGACTTTCCATACCACATTATAATTGATTACCAGTATGGTGTGTGACACTTAGTCACTGCTACATTGTGACAGTGGTCAATTTTGTCTGGCAGTGAGATATTATAAAAGATATTATTATCAGATTCTTTGCTACCATAGTGGGGGCATGGAACTGTATCGGATACGTGGGTAGGCAATAGTGGCAATAATTTTGTGCCCACCGATTATGGCTATGTATACAATATTACATAATATTATTACCATATTTGGTATATATGACATCATGTGGCCAAATTGAGATACCAAAAATTTATATCTCATCCAGTTTTGATGCTATCAAAAATCTGTCTGGTGGAATTCATCCCCTGGTAAAAAGGAGCATTTCTACCAAACAGATAAGTATTTGGACAATTTTTGAGCTTAGGTAATGTCTTGTACAAAAGTAGCAGTGACTAAGTGTCACGCACCATAGAAAGATGGATTAAAATGGGATTAACAATCCATTTTAGACCATTTTTCAATTATGATGAAGTACAAAAATGTCTAACAATTAATATGCCCAGAAAATGTAACAAGTGACCTCAGGACTCATACCCATGCCATGCGGAGCAGTGGCCCTCTTCCACAAGTATATATATATATTACTTGCTCAATTTACTGGTGACATCTTGGTGCACTTTTGTGGGAGTGATATTTACCTTGAGCGACTTCCGTCGCCTCCGCCTGCCACTGCATCGGTTTGTTCAGATTTCCGCCACTCCGTCGGCACTTTAGCATTAGTAATTACTATACAAGCTACTCTGTGAAGTAGTCCTAAGATATATCAGACCGTATATATTGCTTAAGACTCAGCGGAAGGGAACGTCACCGCCTCTTTCGTACAACGGACGTGGAGGGTCCAAAAATTCCCAGATTCCTTACTCCTCTGATGGAAATGCACAATTTGTTGGGAAGACCATCTCCATCAAAGCGATTGCCGAAATACTCAAAATTAACAAAGCCGTGTTTTCGATCTTGCCGCACTAGTACTGCCAGATTAGATATTTTTGCACTACATGATCGCAATTTCGACATACCTACAATCTCAGTACCTTCTCCCTTCATTTCTGGCGGCTCCTGGGGGATTTTGAGCTGCACCATAGCTAACGTGACGGGTGCTCCGACCACAACATGCCACCCCGATAAAGCCGAAACTCCGAAACACAGGGACCCGTTTTCCGAGGGTCACCTTGCTCTCGTCTATAGATCGCAAGAGGCCTCCAGCTCCATATGCATATACGAGCTACGGCAGAGACAGGACGTTGGCTTGGCTGGGCTCGCCGAGTTGGACGGTCTATACGCTTATTACCTTCCATTTCACCGCGGAGTGTGTGCGACTTCGTCAGGAGTAGAAGGTAATGAGGGGATAGTTATCCATCGGGCGCTTGTTAACTGGTCGAACTTCGAGGTACGCGAACAGACACTCATACGGCATTAGTGTCTACTTGACCTGCTGCATATCTTTTCTCGTCTTCTAGAGATCTTGCTTAGACTGGCAAGGATGCGCCGACGCTCGCATTGTACACTTATCTTGGACAGGTAAGGAAAAGCACCGGCCATTGCCATGGCGTAGCGGATGATCAGCTGATAGACAGTTTTTTACTAGTACTCACCGAGCTAAGATCAGATGCTTCCGTAGACGTTCACATCAATGCTCGCACTTGCCATGATTCCAGTTAGACTATTCATCATAAGCAAAGAGGTCGATTGTCGGAACAATTCAAGTGCGCCTCGGTAAATTCCTTGCGTTCGGTCCCACGGCCGAGGGCACTCCCTCCTTAACTCCGAATGACGGCCGATCACACTATGACTTACCGAGTTAGACCTCGTAGAAATAGTGGTCAAATGACTAGGCTCTGCGACCCGTTCACGTCTTTTCCTCCCCCGTCATGTCGTGCACGACGTCCACGATGACGATAAACAACGCGGCGCTATTATGGAAGATCGACGTTCACCTCGTCCCGGTCCTCTGCATCTTGTACTTGATGGCCTTTCTCGACCGTGTCAATATCTCGAACGCTGCTCTGTATGGCCTTCAGACGGACCTCCACCTGACCTCGCTGCAGTACAACACGGCCCTCGTCATTTTCTTCGTACCGTACGTGCTCGCAGAGATCCCGTCGAATATCTTGCTTAAACGCCTCTCGCCGAACGTCTGGCTGTCACTCTGCATGGGGCTTTTCGGTCTGACGTCGCTCTGCCAGGGATTGGTGAAGAGTTACGGAGGCCTCCTTACGGCCCGTTTCTTCCTTGGCCTATTTGAGGCGGGTATGTTCCCCGGGTGCTTCTACCTCCTTGCGATGTGGTACCGCCGCGAGGAGAGTATGAAGCGGTATACATTCTTCTTCTGCTCGACTACCCTCGCTGGGGCGTTTGGTGGCCTGCTTGCGTCAGCCATTGGTCAGATGGACGGGGTGCGGGGATGGAGAGGGTGGAGATGGGTCTTCGTGATCGAGGGTGCTGCGACCATGATTATCGCGGCCGCTTTGTTGTTTCTTATCCCGAATTTTCCCGAGACGGCGAAGTTCTTGACCCCCGAAGAGCGCGAGATCGTCAAGGCGAGACTGGTGGATGATGTCGGCGAGAGCCAGTACGACGAGGGGGGTGATGATGAATCGCACGATGACACGAAGGTTATAAAGAGGAATAGCCGCAGACGAAAGATCAAGGACATCTTGGGCGTCTTCAAGGACTGTGAGTTTAGTCGAATATCCTCGTCTGCAATATCTAAACGCTCCTAGACAAAATATTCCTCGGAGGGATCATGTACATGGGTCTGGTCGTGCCAGCTTACGGATACGCGTACTTTGCACCCACAATTATCAAAGACCTTGGGTACACCTGTAAGTCGTAGTACCGTAGCCTCAACGGTCATACTAAATTTCGTACGTCCTCTCCAGCCATCCAAGCGCAGTTGCACTCCGTCCCGCCTTGGGCGTGCGCATTCTTCTTCGCAATGATCACCGCGACGCTCTCTGATCAGTTGCGACACCGTTGGCTGTTCAGTGTCGGCACGGCCATGCTCGCCGGCACGGGCTTCATCATGCTCCTGTGTATCCATAAAAACGCGCACGCGATGTACGCCGCACTGTTCCTTATCGTGTGTGGGGCGTACACGTCTATGCCGCTTTTGGTGTGCTGGTTCAACACAAATTTGGCAGGCCATTTGAGGCGAAGCGTCGGGAGTGCCTGGCAAGTGAGGATCGTCTGGATTGACTCTCCGGAATCTTTGACGCTGACCGTCGTGTAGGTCGGCTTCGGCAATATCGGCGGCATCATTGCGGCGTACTCCTTCCCTTCGAAGGACGGTCCGCAATACCGTCGTGGGTACTCCATAGGCCTCGCGTTCGTGTGCCTCTCGATCGTCTCGTCAACGGCGTACTGCATCGGCATCACGCTCGAGAACCAGCGACGGGATCGCATTCAGGCTGCGGACACGGAGGCAAGCGAGAAGGGAAATGAGAAGATGAGCGACAGTGAGCGACAGCGGGAGAAGAGCCGCAGTGGTGATCTGGACGTGTCGTACCGCTACTTGCGGTGAGGAAAGGGAAGGGAATCTGTGTATGTGTATGATAGAAGTGCGCTTTGTCAGGGTTCATGAGGTCGGAAGGATCGGATTCGAAGAAGTGTCAAAAGAAAAGTAATTCTTGCTTGTAAGCTTGTAATAATCACGAGCGTAAAATGTACAGTATAAGACGCGCCTCTTGTAGAGTATACCTACGTACCCCAATGTCCACGAATGGGCGATTTGGATCTATAACGATTGAACTACGTCTTGGGTGGTGTTATTAATCCGGCGGTGATAACATCCGAACAGTATTTGTCAAAGTCAAGAGCTATACCTCTCTCTAGTTAATCATACCTTGTTTGACCCGGGAGTTGCCGCGATGTCATCTTCCCTCCACTCAATAGCTCACCGGAGAGTGAGCAGTGCACTACAAGGTTTGAGAACGAACCTTCATATAAGCGGGCAAATAAGAACGGGTATAAAGCGAAAGCAATACATAACCGCCTTAGGATGACGGCAAGCGGGAAAGGCTACAAAATGTAGCTACGTGATTCGAGTACCGTTTGCAAGGGTCATGAAGCGCGTAAGACGAGTCGTAGACTGAGCGCTCGAGCTGAACCCACCGGACCCTCTGCGCGTCCTGGTCACTTTTCCAAGAGGCTTGGTAGAGCTACGCAGCCTGCTGCGACCAGCACACTGCTCGGAAGGTTTCTTGGCTGTCTTCGCACGCGTCACGATTGCGTCCTTCCGGTACCGCTTGGAACTGTATGTGTTATCGGGGAGTAACGCGCTGTCGGCGGGCTCCTTCCGCTTCGAGCGCAAAGGTCCCGGCATGGACTGTCACGATTTATTATGTCCATTAGAGACATGTATTGAAGCCCTGAGGAATGTATGAGCACCAAAAAGTGATGAAATAGTCAAGTACGTACCCTTGATAGCGTCTCGAAGGACTTCAAGCAGTTGCCGCGGAGAAGTGAAATGAGAGAGTTGAATCCCAACAGAAGACAACATACACTGGTGGTGCACGCGATCTGTGAGGTGATGCCCTCTCCAGTAGTCGTTCAGCCTTGCGCTCCCCGCCGAATGAAGTACCTTGTCAAGATTTCGGCCGGAGACGTGGTCTCCATACTCCACATTCTTCCAAAGGCGATGGCCTCGGTTACTAAGGCATATGTCCCAAATCCGACGTAGGGAATGGTAATCATTCGACTCCTGGTGTCATCGATGGGCCCAGTCGTGGAAGGAAATGAGTAGAGTTTTCCCAGGTTATTCCTCTGCAATGCTGTTGCATGCTTTAACCTGGAGAAAACAAGGTGAGGGATGTAGTGTAGATGAGCAGCGGAGAAACGTACCAACGGCGCGTACATCAGCGTCTCTGATAGTGTCTCCTCTACCACCTTAGGCTTCACTTTCGCCAGATTTCGTTGGATTCCAGTCAGCTTCTGGTTGAAAATAAATGAAAATTTAGATCCATTATTAAATGCTTCGGGAAAGAAAGTGACGACATCCACTGGACGGTGCATGCAAGCGCTGCCTTCGATGCCTGCGTAGAGACGGTGCTCTGAATGCTTGACCTGGTGGTTTCCGCCCTTAATCCCAGTGATATCGCGCGGCGGAGCATTGAAGTCAGTTGTAAGAACATTTGATTCCATCTCGGAGAAAGCTTTCCAATCGGAAAGGAGGTACAAACGCGAACCAGAGCGAGACATATCGTAAGTCCCGAGGCACCGGCAGAAATCAAGAGACATACGTGGTGGAGTTCGGGTATATATACTCTCATCGCATGGATCTGACCTTTGACAATTCCTTTGTTTGACTCGATATGGTGTAGTGTCCGTCGGCGATGTGGTGGTTAAGCGAGAGAAGCGCGCATGGAGGAATTGCCTAATTGAGCGACGCCAGGTAACACACGTGCTCGTATGAGATGTCACGCCTTTTGTGTCACGTGTTTCTGTGCCACAACCATGGCGGCGATGTACAGCTCTGCCCATTCAACCCCTGAAATTGTCTTCTTTTTGAACTGTGGGATACATTCAATTACACTTGAACGTCTATCGCTGCAGTTCTCCTACATCGCGACCGCAGACGCAAAGTACGACATATATCAGGATACTCCTTCCTATCGATGGGGAGCCCGATATGGGAGGTTCTTCCCTTTCAATTTAGCTTCTATGCATTGCCTTGTTATTGTTCTGACACTGCTGGAGCTATGCTTTCTATCAATCGTGGCCCAAATGCGCACTCAGACGACTCGGGGCCGAGCCCGCTTTCGAACAACAAGGAGATTTTTCTGCACAATAGGAGGTATAATTTGTCTTTGAAACTTCATCTATCCTTGCTCAGTTTTTGGGGGCACTCACAATCCGACGTCGTCCTCACTTCGCCGAGAACCTACTGCTGCAGCTACCAGACTTTGAACATAACACCAAACATGCTGTTTGCACGCCAGACGAGACCGTTGGTTGAGTATGAAGTTGATGTTCCACTTCTTGCATCAAGTGTTAACAGTACTAAAGTGAGTGATCAAATTTATGTACCTACTAATTAAATCGTCTTGACTGGAGTTCGAAGGTGTTATGGAGATTATGAGGCGACATCTTCAAAGACCAAGGTGGCTCCACAAACCATGATGTAGGCTCGCTTTCCATAGCGAACGCCCTGTATCTCACCATTCTCAGAAATTCTCACATTGCATTCTCCATGCCTTCCATATTGTCGATCTCTTGACAGTACGAGCGGTTCTTCATTACCTCCAAGGACTGTGTTGTGCCACAGACCTAAATCCCATGGAAATTCCAGCTGTTCTCATTGCTTCTACCTTACTCGCGTCCAAACTTGAAGCCCGGGTGACATACACTCCACCTCTGACCTCACCAGACGGACGACAAATCCATGAATGAGAGATGAACAGCCACAACATCTCTGGCTCATTGGAATACCAAACCTGACTTTCTGAATGGTTCTACGGAGATAAGTGGCCAGTCAGCATACGACCTTTACCTCGGTCCATCCCATTCCTGACTGATTCTCTCCGTTTTCAAACTATCTTCAAAACTACATGTCGTGACAAATGGACCAAGTCAGCATTTTCAAGCACGGTACCAATCCGAAACATAGAATTTTTGCAGAGACCAGGCGATACGATGCCATCTAGCTGTGTATGACAGCCTCAGTCCTGGGTGCGAGCTTTTAGAGAGGTGTGAGATGGATACACTTCCGCATAACTTGCACCGTGCAGTATCGTCCTCTCACCAATGCCTGTCCAATTTCTTCACACTACCACCTGTACGATGCTGCAGACATCCAAACACATTACCTCAGCGCACACTGTCTCATTGCTGCACCGTATACCTTCCTCTCCAAATGTCTACAAGTCTGAGGGACATACACACCACTGCAATACCTCCGAACTAGTTTTGTGCTGGGCAGAATGTTCAATTCCTCAGCGAGATGTTCGAGTTCTTTTTGTTTTGGACGCCTGATGCATGAGCGTTTATTACGCACACCGACATCTCGATCAACTATATATGGTTCAATTCACGACGTTCTATACATTGAAAGCGAAATCAGGACGCACCTGCTCTGCCAAGAACTTGGTCTACTGCTTCTACTACCTCTGCCGCCTCAATGAGCCCGAGTGGCATCCACGTCACCTCCTGGTTCCACACAAACCTTCCACCTCGGTCGATTCAATCATGAAATGCTCCTCTTCTTTCGTGGTGCATCGCACCTTCACCTCGAATAACTGAGAAACCGTGTGCCAGTGTCTCAGCAATGACCGGGTCAATGCTCGCCGCAACATACGCGTCCTAGATCTCTTCAGTGCGACTTAACGCTACTTTGTTGACAAATTACATGCTGGACTCTCTATCGCAGGTATGTCGTGGGTGCAAGCAGATTCCATGTGTGGCGGTACCTTCTTCGCTGGGACCCTAACCCGGCTCGCCATTTCCCGCGTCGTTTCCTATTCATTTTCCTGCTTCCACCGACATCCCCTATCCAGCGCGAAAACCGCTTGACCACTTGGATTGAAGTTGTCACTCTGCTCTGCATTCACCCATTTCCACCCATTCTAAAGATTATACTGGTATTTTCCTGGCTGACACAACTCTTCCTTCGCACCCGTCACCCTACTACCTAGTAACGCTACCATGGCACTCCTTCCGGAGGTTTTCTAGTCTATATCTTGAGGAAAGGGGTACTCTTCTTTCGGCCGAAACTTTGGTCAAGCTCGCATGGACGATCTAACAAGTACATGTCAAGTGGTCCTTCGACATCTCGTCTGTCCCATTCCATGACTCGATCTGAATGCACTTGAGCCCATCAAAACAGAACGGAGTCCTTTTTGCCATCGTCGTGCCCTTTAACTGCTGATGACCATGTCCTGCTCAAACAGGATCTTCATCGAACGTTTCTGGTTGTACTTCATCCGTGTTGTATCCTTGTTCGGAACGAATATTCCATCTCAGTGATTCTGACTCCTATGTGAACGTCCTACTCCAAAACTTTCCATATCATGACACGAATCGTGATCCAACACTGTTCTAGGCGACAACATCATACATATTTTTAGACTGACAGTTTGTCAATCACAATTTTCGGCGATAATTCTTTATGCCGTGTTCGGCCATACATAGTACGTTTTCGAGCAGTCTAAGGTCCCCAAAAATGACCTTGCAACTCTCAAAACGGCCAGGGAAGATGAAGTCGGTAATCCGAGGCGCAAACATGGTCACAATGGTGTTTCGGTCCGTCTTGAAGAGATGCGAGGGGTCGAGATCAATACTTCCTGTCCAGTAGCTGCCCTTTTTCCATACGCGCCGTGAGATCTAAGACGAGGGCTGTTCCTGGCTGGGAACTTTAGGTACCAGACGGCTCCTGCACGCGGATAAGTACAAGGTGAAGCCACTTGGGGACTGGTAGAACAGAGTTGTTTGGACTCTCGTATTGAAAATTTTGGCGTATAGCAGCACGCCGCTTAAAGCTCATAACAGAGAAAAAGTACAAGACAAGATAGATTCATGACAGCAACCTTGTCTTCTCAGCTTCTGGGTGGCGGGGAAGTGTAGCAGAGGTGCCATATCTTACATCGACCTCGGCCATTTACAGACGCCGAAATGGAATTGCGTCGTGCCATTCTCTCTCTATTTATCCAAAGGATCCCATGTCAATCGAAGAGGCTAGAAACATATATGTGTTCTAAGATCACAGGAACAACACTGACATGAAGCAATTGAGATACCCATAACGACCTGTTGATAAACACGGCTGGCTACCGGAGGCATGACAAACAGGTGCACAATCCAGTCTGATACTTGCATCCATTGCGGTCGGTTATCGACCAGCTATTCACGCCACGCAATAGGGGCATAGAGCAGCTGAGCTAGAAGGGATCTTGCGTAGCGTCGGTTGTACAAGCACTCGAGTTTCGTGAGGACAACCGGGTAGGATCAGATCGACCGAGAATAGCTGTAAAGTCCTCGGACAGAGGTATACCCTAAACTGGAAAGCGACGATTAGTGGTGTAGTTCATTCGTCTGAAATAGCAGTAGAGAGTGGAGTATGCCTCTTGTCCGTGAATTATATTACTGAAACATATGACATCTGATCCACAGAGAGCGACGCATCGCCAACAAACCATGAAGAGAAGCCAGAACATAGTGAGAGCATAAGCCAGTAGATCGGTCAAGGTGGGGACTCGGGTGACGTACTATCCAAAGACTTGCTACGTTTGACTCGATTTGCTCGTCATCGACTCGGAACAAGCTATTGGGCATCGAGATCCAACTTAGTTGATTCACTCTGTCTGTGAGCTCATACAGTCTCAGTGTGGATAGTAGCAACTAGAGATATAGATAAGTGTTCCAAGGTCTCGAGGACAACTGACATGATGCGATTCAGAGACGGCATACTGAGTATTATAAGCCTGTTGGCAGAGAGACCCGATGCAAGCATTAAGCCAACCATCCTTAATTATCACTCCAGTGGCTACAGTCTGGAAACGGACTCAGCAGAGTGGTTGAGGTAAACGAGCTTAGGCAGAGACGAGGAGAACGACAGACGAAGTGCAGGAACTGTGATTGGTTGATAAATAAACGATCAAGTAGTTCTTGGACCATGGGGAGTACATCTGATCTTGAAATGCAAAATCGTGCACTCAATCGACTCCTACCTAGTCTGACTCAATATCTGGTCGATGAAACTCAATTCAGATCTGAACTACGAAATGGAGCAGGATACTATATACGAACGTCACCAGAAGGAAATAATGAGATTAACACAGAGCTTATTGAAAAGCTAGTGGCTTTCCGGCATTTCAAGTTGCTGTCCTAGGCCTCCGGACGTAAGTTGGCCTCGGAGCATCTTCGATCCAAGGACAGCCCGACGCTGTAATGACATCACTGTACTCAGTAAATTAGTCCTAAGATAGACTGGTGTGTTTATATATAACGAGGCGTTAGCTGGACATGATCGATGATCCGGCAATCTTCTAATCTATTGGGACTATGGCATGTTCTCAAGTGATTCAGAGTGCAAGGAGGGCGGCAGGCTATTACATTATCCCACTGAAAGTAGAGTAATGACAATTCAAGAGATATATAAACTGGATATGCAAAGCGTGGACACAGACAAGATCACAAATACAATGAACATTCTAACGGAACGAACAAGAAAAAAAACAAATGACTATTTGACATCAGACTTTGCCTGAGGACGGAGACCAGTGCGTCTGTTACCAGGCCTGGACGTGCCTGGAGATGGAGTCTTCCTGAGCTGGCGGCCGTC
>KV425700.1:0-33101 GCA_001632425.1 Neolentinus lepideus HHB14362 ss-1 | reverse complement strand
CTTAGTGAGTTACATGGCACAGCTGCTAGAGAATATCAGATTTATCTAAGTCTCAATTACTGATTAGTAGTACAATGTATTATAACTCTAGATCACGGAGTGAAGACCAGGTCCTGTCATTGAAAAGGAAGGTAGGGAAAAACAAATAAGTGGTAAGGAAGTGCACCATGACTTGCGCTGCACTCTCATCCGAGGCAATAACAAAAATCGAACCCATGCCCTCGTTACCAAGGCATCTGGGCGACACCTGACTTGACAGATGAAGCGGCGCCGAAACCACTACTCTAATAAGATTAATACATTTCGATCTAAAGATTAACTATATTAGAGCCATTTTGTGGCCTTTGCTGTTCTTACAGAGCTTTGTCTCTATCCAGTTGTTATATTTGTGTCTATTCAGTTTGTGCAGATATATACATTACTATTATATGTCATTTCTTCGTGTAAATATCCCTAATCTGTAGCACAACGGGATGCAGTGATACCCTGTGAGGCAACAGCGTAGCTCACGGGAATACATTACATAATGCCGGATCTTGCCCTTTCTCATCACGTGATTGTGCAATGTGCGGGTCCTACTGCTGGAAATATAACAAACCAGCGCTGCCACCTTCCTACGCTCGGCGAGTCCCCTGCGCCTTAGAGAGTAATCTGAGTTAGTTCTGGATGCAGCTCCAAAAAAAAGACGACGTTCCCCGTATCCCTCCTGCCCGTTTTCCGGCGCACTCGTAATTGCCTCTACCAGCAATGTTGTGTTTTGAGGGGCTGTCACAGGCCTTCAAAGCACAATATCGCGGTCGAGTAGTCGAGTCCCGGAGGTGCACAGGTTCGGCCTCCACCCCCTCAGGCCTCTTTCCGGCTATGAGCGAGATGCTCGACTGGTAATTGCTGTTATGTTTTGAAGGGCGGTCACCGGCCTGCGCATCACAATATTGCGGTCGAATAGTCTAATAGTTACTATTCCGAATAGTCGCGAGTGAAAATTGGCACGTGATGGTGGGGGTGTCACGTGCCAAATCGGAGTTTGAACTTCACACGCTCCGTGCCTGTGGCAGGCAGGCGGGAAACAAAGCCTTTGCAGCGCAGCAACTGTAACTAAAGGATAGACACTGTACTTTTGCGGAGTCCTCCTCCGCGTCATGTGAACACAAGATGGGACTCTATAAATTCCAGCACGCTCTCCGATTCGGTACATCTCGCTCCGGCTATACTCGTCTGCATAGTCTGACACGGTACCGCTATGGAATATGCTACCACACCTACCGCACCTGTGCATAACGACGCGCGTTCTGCGAATGCGTCTCCGGGACTGGAATGCTCGACCGCGCTGCACCACCCTTCTCGACATAAAATTACAAGTCTTCGCAGGTCGAGCAGCACAGTCATAGACAATGGGCCGGAGAAGAGACCTCCCGACATCTCTATGGACCAGTTCCACTCGACACGTTCTGGTTCTGGTCGTTCCCCGGAAATGAGCAGGAGCTGGCCGGCCTTAAAGCTTCTGCCAATTGCCAGTATTGCCTGAAGACGGTTCCAACAGGGATTAGTTAGGAATCACTGGGTAGTTATCTTGTGGGTGCTCATCTCCCCTTGGCCTCAGTCCAGCTAATCTCAGTGCCAGGTCTACGCCCTACACGATGTATGCGATAGCTACGATCTTCCTCTTCGTATCGAATGTCCTGCGGATCGTGAGGCGTGGATTGGTGGGCCTAAGATGTCACCGGATCCTGTTGTCGTTGAGGAGTATCGTGACAGGCCTGGAAATCACTTCGCTTACGCTTATGCCTTCATTGTCAAACGAGACACTCGAGATAACCCTCTAGAGAATGGACAAATTCTGCTCAGAAACCTCGACCAAATTCAAGGCTACGCTGATGCAATCATGAGATTGATGCCTCGGTGCTTCCTTCTGGCTGTCGGCATCTTTGGGAACTCTGCCCGGATCTTTCGATGGGATCGCTCGACGCTCTTGGTCTCAGACGCTTTCAAGTACAAGGAAGACTCGGATCACCTTGTGAGGTTCCTATGGTGTCTCTCAGAGCGCTCGCGTGGAGGGTTTGACCCAACCGCGGTTCGAGCACGACGGGACGACTACACTCGTCTCCGGACTATGTATAAGCAGGCAAAAGGCTGGGACCTTGTGCCAGAGTATAGACCTCTCGCAACGACTTGCCAGGTTGGTGCAGATAGTGTGTACCTCTCAGTGCCGGGCCTGCACTCAAAGGACCCAGATGAGGGATATCTCACTGTAGGGCCACCTATCTTTGTGTCGAGGTCTGTGTTTGGACGGGGTGCACGTGTCTGGCTCGCGAAACTGGCAGATGAATCATCATCAAACTTCTTTATAATCAAGGACACCTGGCGGGAATCAAAGTGCATGACCGAGGGAGAATTATACAACAATATTTTCGGAGCAGATTCATCTGTCTTTGGTGTCGCAAAGGTTCTTCGTTCTGTTGATCTAGGCAACGACGACAGTTCCCTCCACTCCACTCTGGCTGCAGAGATGAACTCAACTTTGGATCATCCCCTATTCATTGAAAGGACCCATTCTAGGTCTGTTATTCTATCCATAGGGAGACCATTACATCTCTTCACGTCCACCCACGAGCTCGCAGAGGCCATGCGGGATGTAATGAAAGGTAAAGATGTTACCCAACACATAGCTTGTCTCTGACAATTTTCAAACGGGCTCAGCAATATGTGGGTACGGGGTGCGATGCATTGTAATATTAACCCAAACAACATCAGGATCAGTGCAGAATGGAAGGCGGGGGAAGCTAAAGGCTTTTTATTTGGCCTGGACCTGGCCACTGTCTCACCTGATCAAGATGACCTGACTTGTATTGCGGTAGGCATGTCTTCCATTTTAGGTATTCACCAGCTAATAAAAATACTAGGGCACTGGTCAATTTCTGGCAATTGACCGCCTTGAGAAGAGCCTCGTCCGCATGAGCCTCGTCATGACATTGAGTCTTGTTACTGGGTTCTCCTCTGGATAGTCCTTCATCACACCAAATGTGTGGTCAAGGAGTGGGGAAAGACACCACATGGGGCTGAGTGTGCCGCCCGTATCTTTGACGGAGAGGATGGTGCCTCCAAAATATCCTTTCTCTGCAATGCTGAAGTTGTTGTTCATCTCAACAAGCCTCTGACCCGTTTACTAGGGCGCCTGTAATCTCTGGTCTCTCTTTGCTACACGAACAAGAACCTACAGGCGAGGCTGGTGGGAGAGGTGGCTATTCTTCCGAAGCTCAAAGAGTTTGAGGACGCGCTCAAGTGCGACGGTTGGTTGACTGACGACGGCACTACCTCTTTCACTCCCAAAGACGAGGATGCAGTTCCGTGGGACAAGATCTTAAGGAAAATTGAGCGGAATGTTAGCCAGGCCCAGTCCAGTATTGCCGAGACCAAAGGCAAGCCTCCAGCTGCATCTTCATCGCAGGAAATGCTCCCCTCCAGTCGTTTGCAAACAAGCTTAGAGGTGGACGCCAGTACGGAAGACTTGGGAGGGAGGGATGTCGCAGGCTCCTTTGTCTAGTATCGTATCAAGGGATCATGCCACGACGGCTTCATCCAGGATCCAGTACCGCTGTCTCCTAGCTCCAGCACCAAGATGGGCAGTACTAAGAGTTCGACCTCTTCGGCGCCAAAAGCAAAAACTGCTAGCCCTTCCAGATTGCCAATTATTTCTGGCGCTGCTAAAATTTAATACAAGGGCTGTGCGGCTGCCATCCGTTCTAAAGGCTAAGCAATCCTCGTTCCCTCGCCTGGTCTCTGATACTGGTAGTAAATTTGCTCTATCGGCGTTATCCCAGATTCCCAGGCAGGTACGGCCGCAGAACGTATCCTCCAGTCGAAGGGCACCAGTGCACCGCATCGCGGGGATGTCGGGCTGGTGTCGGGTCCTAGCGAAGCGAAGGGCTCCACCTCATCAGTGAAGCTCTCCGAGGCGGGCAGGGCTTCTCAGCCGAAGGGTACCGCCGCGAGCAATGTGGCTCCGACTGCGCATCTTGATTCTTGTGTGGAACCAGTCGAAGAAGGTGGCAGGGCCTCCGGATGTGGGATTCAGGCGGCTATCAGCAGGTCCAAATTACCGCGCCCGAGGCGCAGGTCGTGCGAGGTCTGGCGCACTCATCGTCTGCACGGGCTGTCTCTCCTCATCGTCTGTAGGGTTTGTCTCTACCCGCCAGCTGTTGTCTATTCGCACGTACACCATTGCTGTATTTTCTGGTTCTCTACGCTAATGTATTTACCCGGGTCTATCTCTAAGACCAAGGACTCCAAGGACGGTTAACGAGTATCGTGTATTGTGGGTGCTCGAAAGGTCACCCCGTCGACGAACTGGACTATGATATATTGTAGACCAAACGCCGTCTTCAGCGCCCTTATGTGCGACAAACTGAGCCACCCACCCAAGGGCCAAGACGCGAGCTGTAAGGGTGGATAACGAGCATCGCGCTTCACCACCTACCAATGCATTGGGTCTTGATAACTTTATGAGACATGCAACGGCGGACCTGGGGAGCGGTATGACACAGCTATTAGGGATGCCCCGTAAGGGTTCCGTCCGTAGCTGGTTGTGTCTCTACCCGCCATCCCTTGTCCATTCGCACATACACCATAATATTCATAATCTTGATTTCTATTTCTTTACGCGATCTGGGTCTCCCATGGGCAAGGGTCAACGAGTACCGGTCCTCGAGAACGTCACCCCGGACCGTGATATATTGATAGACCAAACGCCGTCTTCAGCGTCCACCCCGGCGTATTGAGAGCACCCACCGACGCGTCGGGTCTTGATGCAGATGACTTCTCCCGAGTTGGTATGAGATATGTGACGTCAGACTTGGAGTACGCAGACCGGTGAAACGGTACGCCGCTATTGGGGACACCGCAGCAATAGTGTTATGCTACTTGCCGAAAATTATACAGTTCTGCTACTCACAGTCAGGCCGACCTGCATGTTTCTTCCTAATCACCAGACCGGTGATCCTCCCCGCGCCAAAGCTCCACAATTTATAGGACGAGAAACGTTGCTCTAATCGTGATTCTTCATTCTTCGCGCCTTTACGACGCTCTCGTTCCCCCCCCTCTGTTGGACGCGTTTCTCTTCGGCTGGCGTGAATGGGCTGTCTATTCTTCGAACGCGCTTGATCTTAATCTTTGGTGGGCTACACGCGATGGTCAGTCCTAGGGTGCATGAATAGAACCTAGCAGAGGTTTCTCGTTCGCGGCCATTAGCACGAGCGGACATACCCGATGCACCGATCTAAGACATGGGCGTTATCGAGTGTATTGCATTAGGCACACGAGCAGCATACTGAAGATCGTATCTCCCACACACCGCCCCCACAGTGTATGTTTCCCATTCAACTCGTCTGCTCGATCTACATCACACCGAATGGGTTCATAGACTCGTAGTAGCGCAGAGATCTCATTAGGCCCAAGAGAACACCTGAGGACTCTTACCTTGATGTAATTAACGCTTGCCGCCATTTTCACCAGCGTAGATACCAGCCTGCTCCTGCTACGACCGAGGATGCGTCAGTATGGGTACTACAACTTGACAAATTTGATACGGACTGATAATATGCATAATATGCACGCTGTAGTCATCGGACGTATCCATGCCGAAGGTGTTCTGGGATGGACGGCACGTCATTGTCTGGATTGGCGATGCTCTCGACGTACTTACTATAGATGGTTTTCGTGTGATTTGGGCCAGGCTGGAGCGCAGTTCCTCGCATCTCTCCTTGCAAGTCGTTCCACCCAGATATGCCGCACAAGAAATTCAGTGTTGTCTTTCCGTTCTGGTACTCGAACCCTGGACACGCAGTATTGAACAAGGTGTGCGCTCCCGTCCGAGGAGACCTCAGCAAGCAGCGAGATAAGATCGAGCCGATCACTGGCTTTGGAGATAAGATAAGATACGGGGGGCAGCCACGCACACCATATCGATCTATTTGTGGTCACCGCATGCGCATCCTCCGTCGGAACGAGATAATAATATGCATCCCCTCGAATTCCATCTTACTGGGCCACCACGATGCCCAAGGTAGTCATCGTCGGCGCAGGCGTGTTCGGGCTGACCATCGCGCTGTCTCTCCCACGACACTACGATGTGACCATCGTCGCACGTGACATGCCCGGCGACCCAGACAGCTTGGACTGGGCGAGTCCCTGGTGCGTCCGTTGCCTCTCACATTCCCGTATCACTACAACTGGGGTGCAGGGCAGGCGCGGGGTTTGGCGGCGGAGGGACAAAGCCAGACGATCCCGAGGAGACGGAGATGATCAAGGCCGCGTTCAGGTACTACTGGGCGTTGGCGGAGACCCATCCAGAGTCGAGCGTCAAGGTGTGTGTTCGTCTCTGCATTCTAGAATTCACCTCACGACGCACAGAAAATGCGGGAGGCGCTCTTCCGCGACAACGTAGCCACAGACGCCGATCTCTGGTGGAAAGACTTTATGCCCGACGTACGTTCTCCCCCCTCCCACACCCGCCCTGTCTTACGTAACCCCAGTACCGCATCATGCACCCCTCGGAGCTCCCCCCCGCCTCCAACGCCAAGATCGGCATCTCCTACACCTCCCTCGTCCTCACGCCCCCCACCTACCTGTCCTACCTCGCCGCCCTCCTCCGCGCCTCCCCCAACGTCGCCTTCCTTCGCAAAACTGTCGCGCACCTAGCGGAGCTCCTCCCCCTCGCCCCGGACGTCATCGTCAACGCCACCGGCGTCGGCGCGGCGCACATTTCGCCCGTGAACGACCCCGATGTTGAGCCTGTGAGGGGGCAGACGATCCTCATACGCCAGCCGGAGGTGGATCGGATGACGTTGAGGAGCGGGATTGACTACTGCTACGTCATCCCGCGCGGCGACGGCACCGTCGTCATCGGCGGAATCAAGGAGCACGGCAGCACGTACGTCCTCCTCTCCTCTCCCCTCTCCTCTTTCCTTGAACCCCTCTCCTCTCTTTGTTCGAACCGCCCCCTCCTCTTTGTCCGAACCGCCCTCCCCTCTCCCTTCTCCCCCCCTCCCTTTCCACCAACTCACTCGAACTTCGACAGGTCCCCAGAAGTCGACCCCGCCACCCGCCGCGACATCGCCGCCCGCGCGCACCAGCTCGACCCGCGCGTCCCCGGCTCCGTCCCCGCGCTCGACGTCGTGCGCGACATCGTCGGCATCCGCCCGGGGCGGAGGGGCGGGATGCGCGTCGAGGCGGAGGTTCTCAAGCTTGGCGAGGGGGAAGAGGGGGAAAGGGAGGTGCCGGTGGTGCATGCGTACGGTGCGCGTCGTCTTTATCTACCCGTATCTTCACGCGATCTTCTGTACTTCCATCTGCACGCGATCTTCTGTACTTCCATCTGCACGCCATCTTCTGCAGTTCCCCCAGACTTTTTTGTGGCTGACAAGCATCTCTCTCCAGGCGCAGGCGGGACCGGGTACGCCCTCTCCCCCGGCGTGGGCCGCAAAGTGGCCGCGCTGGTGGACGAGTTTGTGATGGGCGACAAGTTTCCGCGGCCGGGGAAGGGTGCTGGGAATGAAGAGAAGGGAAGATGTAGCGTTATGTAACATCCCATCTACCTATCGAAGAGTGCGATTCTCGGTTCTATCTACCTGATATCCCGAGTCCGCGTAGTGCTGCGTGCAATCCCAAATCCGCGTAGTGCTGCATGCAATCCCAAGTCGAATCAACTCTCCCCGCAAAACGCGAGGTCCAAGAGCCCGAACAGCGACTTTGTGGACCGTGGCATTTCGAATTCCCCGAGTGATTCATGTAACAACTACCTGCCACACAGGCAAAGAGCGTGTGAAGCTCAAACTTCCGATTTGACACGTCACGCTTCGATCACAGCCCCTTGTTGTGATATGAGATAGTTGGCGTATCTCAGATAAACTGAACTTTGAGGTGAAATAATTGGACTAGAAGCATATTTTTAAGAGATCCTTCCGGGTAAGACTCTCACTCGGCGGCAACCACAGGAATTGATGAACGGTCAGGCCTGTCTTGAAGGTGCGTATATTTGAGTCATTCATGCAATGTGGATGGTCCGCAACCAGTCGTCATTGTCATATTCGGTTGGGTCAGATATTAGCGTGTTACTTCTCTTGGACAAATTTAGCTTATCTCGGCGTTTTAAAGCCACAATGAAGACGCGCAAATGAATATTTTGAAGAAGAAAATGCATACTGTAGATTTATTTATTTCCAACATTCAGCCATAGTCACGAGAGTCGACGATGGACAGTACTTGCCACACTGGCGTCGGACCTGACTTATGATTGGATGAGACTTCGCGGACCGGAAGCGCCGAAACTCCAATTCCGGCGTCCGCTGGTACTTTCCCATTATTGACATTATTGACATTCGAAGAGTTGATCAACTTTTCATGTTCATCACATTTGAAAGCCCGTCGAGTGCAATGGAGTCGTTCAACAGAACCCTTGTTTCCCCTCCCCCTACTACCTCTCTCGTCTCTGCCAAGCAACATTCTATCCACTCTGGCGACTCAAAACATATTACCAGGAGATCCTGTGAAAGGAGAGAAAGTCGAAATAGCAAATAAGCGGGACACGGCGACGATCTGGAACGCGATGGTGGCGTTCGTTCTCGTCGCTCTCGTCGTTTCTGCTGCGGCAACTCAGGTCTCGATTCCAGCACTGAAGAGTAAAGCCATTCAGTCGGTACCGGACGGCAGAGGTGAGAGAACCTGACTTATCGACTTGTCGATGCATTTCCGTTAAAGTGGGTGCAGGGGTGATTGCCCAAATGTTCGAGTGGACATGGTAAGGTCGTGTCATCAGTAGTGCGGTATCTGTTATTCGGACGGTTTTATATCAACAATGTCGTCAGGGACAGTATTGCGGACGAATGCGTCTCGTTCTTGGGACCTGCTGGTGCGTCTCGTGGCTGTATTTCGACGCACTTCATATCCCTGACCTTCATTATTCTCATCAGGTTATGCTTTCGTTCAAAGTACGTATTGACGAGCTGAATAACTACAAGCTGACGCATCAAACTATCACAGCGAGCCCGCCCCAGGAGCACGTAACGGGTGACCAGTGGTGGACAGACTACCAGCCCGTGTCGTACATTCTGACGTCGAAGCGCGGCAATCGCGAGCAATTCGCGAGCATGATAACGAGATGTCACGCAGCTGGTGTCAAGGTCATTGCGGGTGCGTCCAGTTCGATCCGCTGAACTTTGTGAAGATGACGCAGTATGAATGCAGATACCTTGTTCAACCATATGACTGCTATGGACTCGGGTAAGTCCCGGTAGCCAGTCCTTGTTAAGTCACTAAACCAACAATGGCGCTCTTTACCTTTCCAGGCAAAGGCACCGCAGGCAGTCGTACGTCTCAGTCGTATCCCATTTTGTCAAATTCATGCGCATATGTTATTATCCTAGCATACAGTCATTATGACTACCCAGGTATCTACCAGTATCAGGTACTGTGCCTTTCCCTTAGCTCGTCACCTTTTATCGTTTATGGCGATGTGTACAGGATTTCCACCACTGCGGGCTGGAGCCGGGCGATAATATCCGAGACTATCGTAACCGGCAGGAAGTTCAGACCTGCCAACTTGATAACCTCGCAGAGTAGGTTGGCGCTCTTCTCGTCCAGTCCTGGAATTAACAAACGACAATCGACTCGAATTTGTACATCAGCCTGGCCACCGACACGGAGTACGTCCGCGCGCGTCTCGCCGCCTATGCCAACGATCTGTTGTTTCTGGGTGTGGACGGCATGCGGCTTGACGCTGCGAAACGTTCGTCTCCTCCCACCATCCTCTTTCCTCACACAAGTGCTGATTATATGCGCGATTCTCATATGTTTGCTCTTCTTGTGATGTATTGCCATAGATATCGCCGCTACTGACCTGGGGAACATTACTAGTCGCTTTATGGGAAAGCCGTTCATCACTCAGGAGGTGCGCGATTGCACTCGAGGTGGTCCGGCTGTTATCTAACGTGCTGTCATAGGTCATTTATGGAGAAGGAGAACCTATACAACCATCTGAGTACACGACTATTGGTAAGTCCTAGTAACTTCTTGATGCCTGTACCTACTGACTTGATGATGTGGATGGTAGGAGACGTCCAGGAGTGAGTAGGGAATTTTCTGGTCGCTTGAACCCGACTAGAGCCGCAGCATTCTAGATTCCGGTATACGTTCTTGATAAAGGACGCCTTCACGACCTCTGGAATTGCGGGTTTGCAGAACTTGGATGACAGAGGTGGGTCGTTCTGAGCTTCTACATTACTCGGCACTTCATACGTGAATCGCATACAGGCTGGGTAGACAGTCCTGTAGCAAACGTGTTCGTTGCCAACCATGATACCGAAAGGGTGCGTCTCCGATATATGTAACTGACTCTCGTTGGATGTGAATTCATTTATGGTTAGAACGGCGGCGGCCTCAATTACAAGGCGGCGAACAACATGTATGTTCTGGCGACCGTGTTCTCTCTGTACGTCCCTTAAATTACCCAGTGAGACTCTTGTCTTCTCATCGATTCGGCAGAGCGCACTCGTACGGGACTCCGACTCTACTGTCGAGTTATGATTTCTCCGACCAGGATGCAGGAGCGCCGAACGGAGGTGCGTAGTGACAAATTCGTGTCAATTCCTGGACGCATAATTCCTCTCAGGGGCTGGGACCTGCTCGACGAGCGGCGGTGCCAACGGATGGTGCGTCTGCAGACTAAGAGTGGCTTGCGTAGTGCTGACGGAGATATGAAGGCTCTGTCAGCATCGCTGGACAGCGTTCACGGGTATGGTCGGGTTCCGCAACGTCGTCGGCAAGGAGTCTATTACCAACTGGGTGGCACCGACTGAGCAGCAGATTGCCTTTGGTCGAGGTAATGCGAATGGCGCGCTTATCGCTCAGGATGCTTGGTTGATTGGTGGACTGTAGGCTCGAAAGGATTCGTCGCGATTAACAACGCAGATACCGCGTGGACTGCGAACTTCACCACGTCTCTTTCGGCCGGGACTTACTGTGACGTGATACATGGGACGGCTGCTCCTGGGAAGTGCGATAATCCGGTGTAAGGATTCCATGGAACGACGGTTGTTCTTTCATGTGTCTAACCGATGACCGTCTGCGTGCTAGGTACACTGTCGCTGATGATGGTACTTTCGCTGCTACTGTTGCCCCAAGGGATGCACTTGCATTGCATGTTGGAGCTATGCCAGGCTCTACGACATTCCATCAGCGGAGGGACAGGTAAGCGGGCCATGGCTGCATTCCTCCGTCATGGCTGAAGCTTCGTTGATAGGTACGGAGGAGAGATCGATGTTACATTTTCTCCTGATTCTCCACGGTCGACTGTTTCTCCTACGCCACTTTTCTGAAGACATCCTATAGACCACAATTTCTTTCTATACCCATTCCATTTTTTTTTATCTCCGAACACAGTCTATCTATATTCATAGCATACATGTATCGGTAGCGTCTGCCAATGTAGCATACTATTCATACGATCATTCTACCTGGATAGCAGACGCGGACATGTAGTCTCACACCAACGTCCTAAAGGTATGTTAGACACGACCATGATAAACTCTCAGCTTATCAAATGTAGAACATGGTCTCCCTAACATCGGGATGAAGGCCTTCGCCCCATGCACGCCTAGCATCATCAAAGGCTCTCCTTCTAGCTTCATCTCGATCCTGTCTCGTGCCACCCGTGCTGGATGCTCTGTCGTCACCCAAGTTGAGGAACTCGTTGATATAGAACCGTCCCCTCTCGCACGCAAGATCAGCATAGTAGGCGGGGGGTATCAGACTGACCGCCTTGGTAGCTCTGGCATACAGGTAGCTTTGTGTGTGAGCTCCCTGCTGCAGCACATCTGCCTGGAATTTGTTCTCATCGTAGATCACGACGTAGTGGGTTGCCTTGACGGTGCCCTGCAGTCCAGCGTGCGCCTGGAGATAGAAGTCAAAGCCGAAGACTTCGGTGACGCCTCTATCGACAACGGTGCCTGGGCGGGTATTGCCGTTCCTATCCGCGTATTGCGAGTCGGTGGGATAGAATCTAGCATGGTGTCGCTTTCCGCATATAGCTATGGTAAGCTTAGGGCGGTACGCAGGCGACTGTCGCACTTTCTTGAAGGCTTCCAGGATTTGGGGCAGCTCCTCGCGATTGACCAAGTCGTACTGACCCTGCAGAACATGCCCAGGATAATGTAGTGAGAGCTGCAATCAGGGCCATTAGTACGAAGCGACACGAACCTCGGACACTCCATCACGGAAGACAATGACCCTATCTGGAAGTCGTCGGTTTCTCTTCTCGTATAGTTTCAGCCTCTCTATCATCATATCTTGAAGCTCTTGGATCATCTACAGTGGCCCCTTAGTATGCAACGCGATGCGCGGGTGCCACAACTGGATGGTTTACCTCAGTTCGACTTTCCTGCGGGCGAAGACTTGCCGGGTACTGAACAAAGTTATCGTCCACGTTGGCAACAACGGCCGCAATGGACGGTGTACCAGGAATACTCTTCGGGCCCGGATGCGTGACATCCATGCCGACTAGCATAGTCTTCTGACTCGTAAGCCATCCAATATCTTGCCTGTCTAGTAGGTGGTTCATGCCGCCCAGCTTTATATTGACCTTCAGCGCCACGTTGGAGAAGTATTGATCTTGCCCCCTATCCTTGAGTGCCTTACTGAGGAGCATATGAACAGTCTGCACTCCTAACAGGACGTCACCGATGCGCTTGATACCGGGATAGATGAAGTTGTCTCGAAGAGAGAGTAAGACAAGAATGAAACTGGGTTTGCCATGGGTGGCGTCAACCTTCTCTTGGATGGCTCGCTGAATCATTTGCAGAGACTCGGTCCGGTTCCTGTCTCTGTGAGGTGAAAGAAGCTGTGGGGTGCTGAAAATCTGAGGCACAGACGGTACTGCAAGTCCTGCGTCTTGACACTTCCTAGCGAATGTTTGAAGGAACGAGATGAGTCTCGGGTCATTGCGCCCGTTGAATTCGTCACGCGGGCCGTCTCGCACGACTAAAACCCACCACGTACCGAGATTAGTACCTTTCTGGAACCTGGACTGCAAAATATTCCAGCTGCCGTTACTGACGCGCGGAGCGCCGGAGCTGTACGCGACACGGGCAGCAGGTAGTTCTCGCCCCGGTATAACAGTCATCTCCGGCACGATGGAAATTCCAAACCCGTTCAGAGGATTCTGTGGCGGATGATGCCCCAGAACCCCGAGGCCCCTAGACATGATCGCGTTCGCGTTTACTGCTGGAGGTTGACATGCATAGCGAATCATCTGTGCTGTCTCTTGGTCGTTCAGCTTTCCGTATGGCTGTCCCGGCACGATATCGCATATTTCGGCCGGGAGCCAGGTAGGTCTCCTAGCCCCGACGTTGATAACCGGTAAGTCATCAGCATGGCGGAGGACTCTGTTATATTCTGGGGAAGTATCAGTTGGATACTCTAACATTCAGGAGCATATCCCATTGTCTCACTTTCTTTGAAGAAGCGCTCAACCGACACAGTCCCTCCCAGCTCCTCACACGGGAACGTTGTTCGTCTCGCCGTACTATTGCCAATCCCCTTGATACTATATCGCCGTTTGTAACCTAGATGCATAGTCGTAATCTTCACATCCCTGGCGAATGAGTTCGGCATACCGCCCCTTGTGTTTTGCTGAAACTCGAGCATGGCCTCTGCGAGATTTCCCGGTATGTAGAACGCAGTCATAGCCACGTTGACGTTGACCATCAGCTGCTTGTACGTAGGTCGAACGGATGTGAAGAAGCCCTGGAACGCTTCCACACCTTGGGCGATCGGTATGCCACGTCCGCTCGGGAAAAAGTATCTGTTCTTGCCAACCCGAATCCCAGCATGCGAAGGATGTTGTTGCAGGACGATATTCAACGCCGAGAGCAGAGGCGCGAGATCAAGGTCGCGCTGAACAGCGTCACCTTCGAGGTTTCTGCAAACCCCAGTCAGGTTTTCGACGCACGAAAAAAACTTTCAGATATGCCACTCACTGAGTTAGTTGTCCCATATCGAGATCTCTTTGGTATGTGATCTCGACGGTATAGACTTTAGCGTTTTGTCCGGGACCGGGTTGGCCTTCCTCGAAGTACGGAATGCGCATAGTCAGGGGATCCGGTAGGCGCTTAGCAGATACGAGTCGCTCGCCACGGTCGTGAGCGATATAGTTCTGATGTGCCTGGTATTCAGGCTGCGCCTCGATGAGGTCGAAAAGCCGTCGCTTCTCGCCGCCCCTAATGGAGGGAGATATTGCGATCGTGTAGTCATACATCGTACCCTTAGGTACTTTCACAGGCATGAAGTTCGCCCGAAGGGTAATTTGCTTGCCTAATGTACCGTATCCAGGACGGAGAGGACGATCGGGTGAGATGGTGAGTCCCTTGAAGGCAGCAACGAGCTGATCGGCCGCAGCATTTGTCTGGCGATCTACGACGGCGGGGATGTTGGCTGCGAAGATGGTGCCGCCAGGAGGTCCACCATCGCGAGTACCCACAGAGGAAGCAGCGGGACTACCCCTATCTCCTCTACCTCGCACGCCGCGTCTCTGCCCACCGAACCCTCTGTCCCCAGCGACAGAGGCTACCGGACTAGCTTGTCCACTGCTGCCTCCGCCTCTACCCCTGCCGCGACCGCGACCCGTGTCAGAGCCGTCCCCAGTACGAGGAGGGCCACCTCGACCACCTTGAGGTGCTCCGCCTCTAGGTGGACCGCTGGGAGCATGCCCACCTTGAGATGGACCGCCCCGAGGAGGATTACCTGTGCAGCGACCTCTTCCCCGGCCGCCTTGACCTCGAGGACCTTGATTGCTCATTGCGCGCTGGCAGGATGTGGATGTTGTTCAAGAGCTTAGCCTCGCTGTCCACACAGCTAGTCGTTTATATATCACGGTCCACGCGTCTATTACGCATTGCTACGGCGCGCTAACGCTCCGACCGCGGCCTGACTCACGCCACTCTTTGTTCATGCAGACGACGAAGAGGTCGCCGGCGAGGAGCCTCGACGAGCCTCGATCGATACACTAAGTAGAGCAGAAGGCCAAGTTAAGAACGACAAGTGCTACTGAGCGATACTGTAACATGTCGTGCTTAATATCGCCTTCCGTATTATTACTTTCACCTACCCCCCTGGAATCAGGTAACAGTACCCACAATATTGTGCACGATTCGGAAAATAGCCATAGCACGTAAAGGCACATACTGACCATCTTATTTTCGCGACTCCGTGAGCTCGCTAACAAACAGACAGCCCTCTTCCAGGAATTCAGGGTAGCAGACGACTATCGAAAGCATGGTCCCTCATTCGAGATTGAAGAGCATAACCAACAGCACAACGAAAGCCAGTCACTGCGTGTAAGATAGAGGGTGAACCGAGGACAAGAGGAAAAGTCCAAATCTCCCGTTTCACACAAATGTGGCAAACGCACTGGAATAAGAATTATCTGGAAGCATTTGCTGTGTCTTTGTGTTCAGCGCTCCTATACTTGCGCAAAAGTGATGTACGACGTACGCTATGCTTCCTCATGGAGATATCACGGATGACTCGGTCGATATTCAGAAACCAGCATAAGAAGATTCCATAAGCCAATACCATCCCAGTGCCTCTGAACGGCATACAGTATATCTCGAAGGTCACCACAAAGCCCTAAGATGTCAAGACTATCAGCGCCGTACGGCATTTGGTTGTCGCCCATCACGGCAGAGGCAATCACTCAAAAGGTCGGTACTCTCAACCATAGTTTGTCAGCGCTTGCGATGCAACCATGAAAGACTGAAAGAGACTATATCAGACCACCACTATAACTCACCTCTTTGTGGACGCAGCTCGATCCATTCCATACCATGTTGAAGCCAGGCCGTCCGAAGGTGGCCGATGTGTAGTCGTTAGGAGTGATACTAGCCATGAAATCTTCGGAAGGAAGTGGGATGCACGCACTTCCGTGCAGGGCTACGGCGGGGCTGCTGCGATTGTGTACAACGGTATCACCTATTTCTCCAACGCCGTCGATGGTCGTATCTATCAAGTTCGTGGAGACGAGGAACCTGAGCCTATCACGCCTGGTATGATCTTTGTTCTTCAAATTCACAACAGGCTCACCGTAAATTCTACAGAGAACAGCAATCATCATTTCGCTGATTTCACCGTATATCCTGGCGATGGTCGTTTTCTCGTAGCGATCCTGGAAGATCACACTCATCCTTCCCCTGCGGACGTTGTCACAACCCTGTGCGCCGTTGACATCAAGAGAAAGCAGGTGTCTCATATTGTAGCTGGCGCGGACTTCTACACTGCACCGCGTTTTTCTCCAGATGGACGCTATCTCGCCTGGCATCAATGGAATCTTCCTGACATGCCTTGGGAAGGGTCTGAAATATATGCTGCGAAGGCCGATGTCTCAAAGGGGTCTTGGGAACTGACTGACACACGCTACATAGGCGGTAAAAATGGTCGCATTGGGGTCATGTACCCCTTCTGGGCCTCCAGTGAGCGCCTCGTTTTTAATTCTGACGAGTCTGGCTATCAAAATCCATGGGAATATGATGTTTTGGCTGCCAGGGCGAAGCCCGTGCTTGCCACGCCCACTGCCGAAGACTTCAGCGAACCCTCTTCTCGACTGGGGCCGTCACCTGGTGCTGCAATAGACGGGAAAACTCTGATCCTTAGCGCTACTAGGGGTGGTCGCAGCGTGCTATATAAGATAGATATGGAGAGCGGTGCTAAATTGGACTTGGAATGCCCCTATGTCAATGTTGCCTGGGTACAGCGACTCTCCGAAGATAGCATCGTCTTTGTTGGATCGAAGAGTACCGAAGCGGAAAATATCATCCTCTGTACCTTGTCAAAGCGCGACTCACGATTTGACTTCGCTCCTCTCCACTCGGCATCCTCGGGTCCAGGTCCCTCATACCCAGCTGCACTGATCTCCGTGCCTCAGCCGAGGTCCCTTGCATTGACCCCGAATGGTCAGCCCCTTCATGTTGTCTTCTATCCGCCAACCAACCCACAGTACGCCGGATCTAACATCGAGGGGGAGAAGCCACCCTGTGTTGTGAATGCGCACGGAGGTCCCACCTCCAAAGAAAATCAGGCGTTAGACTGGAAGAAGCAGTATTTCACAAGTCGTGGCTGGGCTTGGTACGTGCTACCCATATACTCTATGGATGAATACTCCAATTCTCGAACAGGCTCGACGTGAACTATGGCGGATCCTCTGGATACGGTCGAAAGTACATGTAGGTATCTGTCAGACGTCTTTGACAGGCACGGCTGACATCTTCTTTCCAGTGAGAGGCTCGAGGGACAGTGGGGCGTTGTGGATGTCGAGGATTGCGTCAGAGCTGCTGAGCACTTCTCTTCGCTGCAGCTCATCGATCCGAAACGGACGGTGGTACGTGGACCCTCGGCTGGCGGATTCACTGCGTTGGCTGCGCTCTGCACGTTCCCGGATGCATTTGCCGCTGGAACTTCTCTGTATGGCATTTCTGATATGAGGAAGCTGGACGAAGATACGCACAAGTATGAGTCGAGGCGAATGGAGAAGCTGATGGGTGGTCGCGCTGCGGACATCCCTGATGTTTATCGTGATAGATCACCCGTGTTCCACGCCGAAAAGATCAAGGCTCCGTTACTGGTGAGTGTTGTGTCGAGACGTTCAAGATAAGTACCTGAACCTACTTATGTCTTATAACGTAGATCTTGCAAGGCTCCGCAGACGTCGTTGTACCTCCATCTCAAGCTGAAGTCATTGTGAACACCATCAGGAAGAACGGCGGTAAGGTGGAATGCATAATATTCGAAGGGGAGGGTCATGGATTCCGCAAGGCAGAAAACATGAAGGCAGCGCTAGAGAAGGAGTATGCCTTTTATTGTGATGTTCTTGGAATAGAGTAACCTTTGTCGCAGTCGAGACGATACTAGATCGATACGACACTTGCATTTTCTTTCATCTTCCAGAACTGACATTAAGCTGAAGGTTGTATTATTAAGGAGTCCCGATGTGGCATGTCCATCCGATTCATATCTCCAACCAGGAATATCCTATGTAGTTCGTGAGGTCTCATATCTTGATCAGCCGTGGGCTTCGATTAGATACTTAAGAGTCGCTGGCAAGTGTCCAAACGTTTGCAGTACAAGTACTTAATCCAGAGAATTTGAGTTCAAATTTTTTTCAAATGCTATATTATTATAAACCTTCACGCGACTGCATGAGGTGCAGCTTGAAGTACTATTGTGGCATGGGTAGCGTGACAATGCAACGGCACGTGATGCGTACCACGTAGTGCTTATGTAAGTATTCGTTTGCCCTTCATCACACAGTCTGCAACATGCTTCCAACTTCATCGTGACGCTGCTTCACCAATGGTGCGTTTAATGTCCATCGTCGGTTGACACGAATTGCTGAACAAACACTAGTCGGCCTTGTTCAACTTTGAATCTCTGCTCCTGGTCATACTATTAATGATCTGTACTTGCACGTATATCCGTGCGGTCGCCCCTCGTCTGATTGACAGGAATAAGGAAGGGTAAGTAGAGATCCATGATGCAAGTGGTCTTTCTAATTGCTATGCATAGATTCCTTGGGCTCCTCTGGATGTCTGCAAGAATCGGTGAGTGTGCTACTTAATTGCATCACGAGATGGGACAGTCCCAGGACAGCCAAGGACCATTGACTGGGCTTCCCGCACATCTGTGCCTTGTCTGACGAGACATACATATCTGAATTTTTGGTCCATTTGTTCATACGGCTATCTCGGTGCCTCGAAGATGTCAGCGCACTGCAGCAAGCACGGGTCGGGGTAGGTGCCCTGACCCTGTGGAGGGTCCTTACCCTAGTCGTGGCGGCGAAGTGCGATCGCTGCTCTTCGACTGCTGTCCTGGTCATATCTAGTTTGCCATTCAGCATTGGTACTCACAAACTAGCAGGAGAACGGTTATCGCCTTACGTCGCACTTGCATGCATAGCGATGGTGGTTACAATAATCATCGAATAATCCTACACCACGATATACAAGGATAACAGCAAGGAACCTGTGCGCGCTCTATATACCACGAGTGTCATCGCGACGCCACCCTCCGTGCCCTCCATAGTGCCCTATCACCATCATCTGCATCTTTCTCCCCAGCGTACAATGCCGATGTCGACCGCTGGCCCGTTCGCTCCACAATCGATGTGCCATCCCTGAACCGTGTGCGGAACAACACATTTGCGTTGGTGAACAGCCCCTCCTTGAGCGAGACGACTATGAACTGCGAGCCCTTGAAGCGCGTGCGGAAGAGCTGCCCGATGTGCTGTGTGTGTGAAAGGTCGAGCGCGGCGTCGATCTCGTCGAGAATGTACATTGGCGCGGGCTTGAACTGAAGCAAGGACATGATTAGGGAGAGGGCGATAAGCGAACTGTGTATTTAATTTCTTGTATGAGCTGGAGATGTGGATTGACACGCGAATGGACGTTACCGTTGACCACCACTGAGCTCTGTCAGACTTTGCTTCCAGACGCTTCCGAGCTGGACCTTCACTTCGAGACCCTTTGTGAGATCCTGTCCCTCCGGCGGTTGTAGCTTCGCGAAGTTACCCGGCAGGAGCTCAGCGAAGATACCACCGAAGTCGCTGCGACGAGTCAGTCCACAATCAATGTACCAACGTGGTGAGCACGTACCCGTTGACTTTCTTCCACGTACTTTCCAGGGCATCGAGCTTGTATCGGTCCAGCTCCTCGATTGTCTCCTCGATCTTCTCCTTGTCTTTCATGACAGTCGCCAACATCTTCTTCAGCGCCGCTTCCTTCTTCTCCACGCTGTCGATCATGTTCAGTACCTTGGGGTTAACCTTCTTCTTCATCCCCCTTTGCTGCTCCTCGAGTTCGGCGGCCTTATCCTTCAGTGTGTGGATGTCCACGGACGTGAAGTCGTACTGGCTCCCCGCCTTGCCGAACAGCCTGAGGGAGCACTGTCAACGAGGTGCTTGTAGTGAAGGAAGACAGGACACTCACTCATGGTCCTCTACTATCCATTCGTGCATCTTCTCCAGGTTCGCGACGAAGTTGCTCGCCGCTGTCTTCTCCTTGGATAGTGTCTGCATGTCGTGCTCGAACTTCTTCAGCGCAAGATCGGCATCAGACAGGGCTTGCTTCTTTTCTTGGATGACACGATCGAGCTCCTTGAGTTCATTGTCAAAGCGGGTCAATGTTGCTCGCTCCTCCCGAAGCTTAGCCTCGGCCTTCGCATGAGCCGCCTTTCGATCCATCGATGAGAACGCTGTGGCAGGAAGGGGAACTGAAACTGCTCACCTCACGCTTCGCGAGCTCTTCTGTCAGTTCATCAAGGTCCTGCCGCAGTTGTTCAATACCAGAGCGGGCTTCGTCCAAGTTACCCTTAGCTGTCTCGATATCCAGTTCGAATTGCTCTGTAGGAATAAGTTAGCTAATCGCCGCAATCGTGGACGCGAGTTAAGCATACCTAACTCAAGCGTCGCAGTATGGACTTCCTTCTGTTGCGTTTTGACCACAACAGCTTGCTTCTGGAGTGCAGCTTTCTGTTTGGAAATGTTGGCCTATTTGAGACTTGCGTTAGTCGATCACTTTGAACTACAATCAGGCCTTCTTACCTTGAGCTCGTCAATCTTGCCTTCTTTGTTGTTCTTAAACTCGTCCATGTCTTTCTCTAGTTTCTTGCACTCGTCCTGAGCGGCCCTCTGCTTCTCCTTCGCTTTTTGAACCGCCGCCTTCAGCTCAGAGATCGTGGTCTTCAGTCCCTCAATCTGGGTACCGAGCTATCAGAGAAGTAGCGTCAGTCGAGCGTATTGCAATGAAGTAGTTGGGCATACCCTAGATGCATTGCTTCCTCCGACCTGTTCCTCCAAGAGGTGCAACTCGTGCTCCTTTATCTCTAGCTCCCGAACAAGCTTCCTCCACTTCTCCCTCCCTGGCCGGCTCTGTTCTTCTTCCCTCTCCAAAGTCCCGAGCCTGCCTTTCGCCTCGTTCAGCTTGGCCTCGGCATCCAGAAGCTCCTGGACCTTCACCAGAACGCCACTCGCATTTGGCGCAGCGCCACCGGTAAGAGTGCCTGAAGGGTCGTAGACATCTCCATCGAGTGTCACAGACCGTGCGCCACCAATTTCCTTCGAGAAAGTTACTAGCTTGGCGGATTGGGCATCGTCACAAATGAGCGTCTTCCCGAAGACGAAGTTCATTGCGTTGCTGACTTCCTCTGGATAGCCAACTAACGAGAGCGCAAGCCGCACTTTGCCTGGAGCCAGTCTCTGAGCAGCCTGAACTTTCTATAAAACCGACGGGATCAAACATTAGCGATGTGTCAATCCAATTGTGTTGTTTAATAACTTACATTGTCAGCCATTTTGCTGTTGTCGATCTTATTAAGGGGCAAAATAGTGACACGCCGCTTGAGGCCGCCATTCTTCAGGAGATCCTCGCCAATCTTATTGTCCTCGACGATGACATTGTACAGTTTGCCTCCAGCGGTGATCTCCAATGCCGTAGATTTATTGTAGTCAGTCGAGTCGAGAGATATGAGCGACGCCACCAAACCCTTGACCTTAGATCGGTCGAAGTTGGGGCGGGGGGATGTGTAGTCGAAGCTTAAGGACGAGAGTCTTTGCTTGACAGCGTCACGTTGCTACAGTTCATTCATGAGCCTGAGGTTTACAGTTGTTGAGGGTAAACACACCTCGGTCAAACGCCGCACTTCAATCTTCGCATTCTGCAAAGCCTCCTCGCCCTCCGTCTCCTTTTCAGAGCTCCACCCAGATTGTTCCACCTTACGACGCAATGCTTCGAGCTCGGCCTTCATCGCGTTCAAGTTCCTCTTGCTATCACCCGCCTCACGCTCCACTTCCTTCCAGCGTGCATCGAGTGCCTTCAATTCCTTCTCGCTCAGACCGAGTTTCGTCTTGCTCTGTTCCTCCTCCGCGCTTGCGTGAGCGAGCCTTGCTCTGGCGTCGGCGAGTTGGCCCATGTACCCGCCACCGCCAGCATGGTTAGCACCGAGACCCGTGAGCAGAGACTGAAGGAGCTCTTCGGAGGTGTTTAGCGAAGTCTGCGTCTCAGTGTGCTTCTCCTTGATGCTGTTATAGGCCGTGGTGAGCTGCTCCACCTGAGCCCGTTTCTCTGCCAACGCTTGCTCAGTCTACGTCACAGTTAGTATGCTGAAGGGATAGTCCCGAGAATACGCACCTCCTTCAGCTCATTCTCCAGTGCCGTGACTTTCCCTTCCTCATCAGAAATCGTGCCCTCCTTGATCTCGACCTGCGTGCGGATTTTGACCAGCAGTTTCTCGAGCTCACCAACCTCCTCCCCCAACTTCTTAAACTTGCCTCCTTTCTTCAGCTCCTTATCCCGCTGCTCATTCAGCTGCTCGCACTGCTTCTCCGCGGCCTCGCGCTCCTTAATATACCGCCCTCGGTCCTTCTGCACGCGCTTCATCTCTTTGTCCTTCTTCTCGATCTCTCTTTGCTTACGCTCGACGCGCGCGTTTCCCTCGGTCCACTCCCACGCGCGCAGTAGCCGCCCGATGCGCTCGAGCTCTGAACATGCCTTTTGCCACTGCAGGAACGCACGTTTCTCCGCGCGCAGTGCATCGAGCTTCGGCGTGATCTCCTCCGCGAGCAGCGAGTTGATCTCCTGCACGCGCTTGTCCTTCTTCCCCATCGTCTTCTTCGCTTTGTCCTTGCGCTCCTCGAACATTCGCGTGCCCGCCGCCTCTTCGATCATGCCGAGGATTTCTTGTGGGCGCATGTTAAGCACCTGTGGATGTCAGGAGAAGGAAACGTGATACAGAGGCAAGCATACTTTCGTGATTCGGCCTTGCATGATGAGAAAATTCGGGTTATTGATGTTGAGCTGAACGCTCTGGAACAGTGTTTGTATAGTGTGCTGCTGTGATTTGTGGCCGTTTAGTAAGTACTTTGAGATGTTTGGCAGAGCAATCTATGGAAAGAGTCAATAACCGTAGCAAAATCGAGCTTTCCAAGGCTCACCTGCCGCGTCACTGTGATCTGTTTACAGTTCTCCATTCCTGGCGGACTCGTCGCCCTATCCGAATTGTCGAAGACTATCGTGACGCTCGCTTTCGTAATACCGGCTTGTCCACGCTTGTAGATGAGGTCCTGTTGATTCTGGGCCCGCATCTACTGGAGAGTCAGGTTAAGTCAAAAATCGATTAGTTTAGACTAACCGCAGAGGTATTGGTCATTCCCAGCACAAAACATATCGCATCAAGGATGTTGGACTTCCCTGAGCCGTTCAGTCCTGTGATTGCGTTGAAAGACGGGTCCCATCCTGTGATTTGGGTCCGAACTGGATATGATTTGAACCCTATTGACTGTTGTTAATTAACATGTATATCAAGCGAGTTTACCCTCGTGCCTTCGAGTACTAACTCCTCTATCCGCATTGTTGAAGGTGCGCCACAGACGCGTCGCGACGCGCTGTTGAGTTGGAGTGCGATAATTACGTAATATCCAAACAGACAATATATTGTTTGGTTACGCTTGGCGGTAGTGGGGCGAGTTATGTTTCTCCCTGAATAATATTGTTGTGTTAACGATAGTCCTTGTACCTTCGGTTTCGCTGTGCTATACAGCGTTAGTCTTCCTCACGAGAGACCCAAACTCACTATACCGTATCCGGTTTAGTAGTCCCAGTCCGAAAATTATCGAGATGATAGTGCTTATTAAACTTGAACGTGATAAGGATCTAGTACGCAGTATTATACTCAGACCTCAGCTCTCAAATTCGTTCCTAAAAACTCAGGGTACGTGGCCATAAAAAGTCAGACTAGGTATAACCTATTGTACAGCGCTGTCTGATACATGCTATCTATCTAATATGATCATTCCCACTTCTCGACTCTAGTTGGGCTCCAGCAGGAGGACTGGTTGCAAGCTGTCTCGTCCTTTCAAAGTCGCCCTCACTGCATCTTATGTGTCTTCGTCACTTCCTGACTTCTGTCTGCAGTGCTTCTTCGGGTGAACCAGTCGTGTTCCGCGCGCTTTCTCAATGAAAGGTGAGAGTCATGCTCGCTCGACTGAGATGGACGTGTTTCTCATGACGCGAAGGCGTAGATCTTCTCTCCACCAATGATGCTCATTCTCTGTGGCATGCGGCGTTGCCAACCCTGAATTTCTTTTCTTACGCAGATGTGCACCACGTCTACTCGTCAAACGACATTGGGAAGAGGTAATATGGCGCCTTCTCGCGTCTGAAGGTTCCATCACTTGGCGTTGCGAGACTGCATCATGCGAAACAACTCCAGATCTTCGCAACCACGAGGTTAATTATAAGGAAGCGAACGTCCTGTTTACTCTCAATCATTATATTACTTATACTTCCTCGAATCGAGTGTCCCCTCAAATGGATGCGTAAGGCCCACACTTCTCCTGATTCGGGTGATGTTGGCCCCGTCAGACTGCATCCGTGTGCCCATTTGACAGTAAATCCATGCAGCTCCATTCAATCCAGGAACATACCACCCCTAATAAGCCTTGATTATGATAACCGGTTGGCGCATGATGTACGCTCGTGTGATCGGATAGAGGCTCTGTAAACATTGATTTGCGCCACTTCTAAGTGAAATCATTCGGTGCTCAAATAGTTTCAAGTGTCATCAATTGTCGCGTCTTATACGGAGTGCACACTGTCATCGATTCTTGCTCATCGGCTTCTTGTGGTGGAAGCCCGGGATAGCACGACCACAACGTGGCCAGTGTAATCCTTTGATCTGATCTTCCCAGGGGAAAAAGTACAAGTCAACAACTTACTGATAACTTACTTTCTTTTTGGTTTGATAGAACTGCCGTACCTAAGTGATAGCTGTCATTGTGCTCATGCTCTGATGGTGGTGTGTAGCAGAATTGATCGAAGTGAATGTTGACTGGGTGCGCTCATCCTCGACCAAGGAGGGCGCAATAGAATAGATCTTTTGAGGCAACCGTAAACGATATCTTACTACATACATTGGTCCTGGTAATTTACAGTAAGTTACCGAGAATTGACGGATTATTTAGCTCCCGGTAACTTACCGCCAGACTCCTTCCGGAACACTCTAGTCCGATCGAGATCGGCTCACCGCGACGCCCGGTCAAATTCTGCGGATTTATACCTGATTATTATTTACGGTCTGGCGCTGGACTGTCAGACCAGAGCAAACCTTTGACATAGGGTCTCTTGAATTTAGAATCCTAGTCTCCAGGTTTTGTGTAGGAGAAGGCGACGTTGTGCAAGTGGTATAGTCTACTTACCAGGGAGAAGAAGTTGCAGTGTTTCCACATGGCAACTGAAGACGGTCTGCTCGGCAGATACTTGGCCTCTGTACGAGCTTATCTACAGGTTGAAACGTATCGGAACCACGATAACTGCACCACGGGCTTATCACGGTTCCAAGGCACCGACAGTCCCTATCGAATACTTAAATATCGTGCGTTCACCTTCGCATCTTCGTGCGCCCTTGCCCTCTAGGCTGCGACAGTGATCGCCATGTCCGAGTACATCTCAGAGGACAAGCCGCAGAGCGCCAGCTCTCTCAACGAGAAGCTCGATGCCGAGAAAGGCTCGCTTCCTGAGGTTTGTCTCATCATATGGTTGAGGGATCGAGTCGTGCTGATAAACTCTACGCAGGTGCTTCCTGTCGCCGAGTTCGACGATCCCAATGTCGACAAAACCTTGGTGATGCTTGAGGACGACTCGCCTTACCCTGAGGTCCGGTCTGCGGTCGCCAACACGGATGATCCTGACATGCCTGTGTCAACTCTCCGTGCCTGGATCATCGGTATTATCTGGGCTGTGATCATTCCTGTACGCCCTGCTTTTGCAGATTGATTGGCGAATTGTGCGTCCTGACTAGGTATTCCAGGGACTCAACCAGTTTTTCTTCTTCCGGTACCCTTCGGTCAGCGTTGGCTCTGTAAGTGCTTGTACTGTCATTCAGTTCAAGCCTAGTTGCCAATCATAAGTTAGCTTGTAGCGCAACTGCTCTCCTTCCCGATCGGTCGTGCTTGGGCTAGATTCCTGCCCAACGTCAAAATTTTCGGCATAGCCGTCAATCCCGGCCCATTCTCCGTCAAGGAGCACGTCTTGATCACCATCATGGCTGGCGTCGGAGCGGGATCGGCGTATGCGGTTGGTTTAGCTTTCTTGACCTAGAGACGTGTTTCTGACCACCGCCACTGCAGACCGACATTGTCGCCGTCCAGCGGGTTTACTACAACCAAACCTACAACTTCGGCTGTACGTGATTTGCTGCTTCACTCTGGCTTGTGCCTTAAGTCTCGCTAGACCAATGGATGGTCGTCATGTCCACTCAACTGATCGGCTTTTCCATCGGTGGTATTGCCCGGCGGTTCTTGGTCGCGCCTCCCTCCATGAGTACGGACTTATATTTCACCCTTTATATTGTGCTGAAAAATGTCCTTCCAGTCTGGCCTGCGAATTTGGTATACTGCGCGTTGTTCAACACTCTCCACTCTCAGAATTACGCCGGTGTGGGTAACAGAGGAGGTATTAGTCGTGAACGCTTCTTCCTATATTGTTTCATCGGTTCTTTCGTCTGGTGTAAGTGCAATCATCAAGGACTTCCGTCCAGCGCCTTACACTTTGGATTTACTAGACTGGTTCCCTGGATACATCTTCTCCGCTCTCAGCGTGTTCAGCTGGGTCTGCTGGATTGTCCCCGACAACATTAAGGTCAACCAGATGTTCGGATATGAGACCGGCCTCGGCATGAGTCTCATCACCTTCGACTGGGCCCAGATCGCCTACATCGGTAGTCCTCTTGCGACGCCCTGGTGGGCTGAGGCGAATATCGCTTTGGGCTTCGTCGTTTTCTTCTGGCTCATCACACCTATCCTGTATTACACGAATGTCTGGAACAGTCAGTACATGCCGATCTCGTCGCGTGGATCATACGACAACACTGGCGGCACGTACAATGTCACTATGATCATCAACGCCGATGCTACACTTAATGAGCAGTTGTACAAGGAGTACAGCCCGCTCTTCTTGTCGACGACGTTCGCGATGTCATACGGGCTCAGCTTTGCGTCCATCACTGCCACTCTGACCCATGCGTTCTTGTACTTCCGCAAGCAGATCTGGACGCAGGCTCGCCGTGCACTCAGCGAGCAGCCTGATATCCATGCTCGCTTGATGACGAAGTACCCGCAAGTCCCCGACTGGTGGTATATGATCATCTTCCGTACGGATCTTAATGATTATTTCTCTATCTCCGTTTACTAAATCTTGTACGTTGGATAGTGTCCATGTTCGTCTTCGGTATCGTCTCTATCGAGGTCTGGCCGACGCAGTTCCCCGTCTGGGCCTTCGTCCTGGCTCTCATTATCGCCTTCGTCTATATCATCCCTATTGGGATGATCCAAGCTATCACCAACCAACAAGTTGGTTTGAACGTCATTACCGAGCTTATTATCGGCTACGCTCTCCCTGGTCGGCCTATTGCTATGATGATGTTCAAGACCTGGGGCTACATCACAATGGCTCAGGCTTTAACGTTCACCTCGGACTTCAAGCTCGGCCACTACATGAAGATCCCGCCCAGGACGATGTTCTGGGCTCAAGTCATTGCTACGGTCATTGCTGGCACCGTGCAGCTTGGCGTCCAAGCGTGGATGTTCACCAACATCACGTGTGTTGTGTCCTCCATAGCTCGGGCTGTATTGACTGATTGTCGTCATTCAGTGATATGTGCAGCCCCAAGCAGGCGAACGGCTTCATTTGCCCCTCAACTGAAGTGTTCGGTACTGCTTCCATCATCTGGGGTGTCATCGGCCCTGCACGCCAGTTCTCGCACGGCCAGATCTACTAGTGCGTATCTCGTCTGATGTGGCGCAGGGTTGATCTGACAGGAATTTTCCAGCGGTCTCTCGTTCTTCTTCTTGATCGGTTTCTTGGCCCCGGTCATCACATGGCTTATCTCCTTGAAGTGGCCCAACACCTTCCTCAAATACATCAAGTGAGTCTGGCACTGATTTTTCATATGACTTGATGGGCCGACCCCGATGTCTCTAGTTTCCCTGTTATCTTCAGTGGAACGGGCGCCATCCCTCCTGCGAGTGCCGTCAACTATGTCCCCTGGGCGATCGTCGGATTCATCTTCCAGTACGTCATCCGCCGTAGACACTTCGCCTGGTGGACGAAGTACAACTGTGAGTTCCATATATGACCAAGGGGAATGGTCTAGTTGTCTGACCTGATCCGTAGATGTTTTGTCGGCTGCACTGGACTCCGGCGTTGCCGTTGCCGTAATCGTTATCTTCTTCTGTCTACAGTACCCGAAGGACAACGGCATCGGGGCCACCAGCATTCAGACATGGTGGGGTAACACCGTGTACGCTAAGACTGCCGACTACCTTGGCACCCCCTTGAAAACGGTAGCGGACGGCAAGTTCTTCGGGTGCGTTGATAATGTTTCACTTGCATCTGCGTTGCTCGTCACTGACTCGATATTGTTCTTAGGCCGACGTCATGGTAGAATTGATAGATACTCGTATCATTATTTATTTTTTTTACTGGTAACTGTGATGTACTTGACATGTGTTGTACGATCGTTCATGACCAATTAGTTCTTGTATTTGCTATACTGTGTGATTGTTTTGTTTGGAACGTGGGTGGTTACCTTAGCGGCCAGCAAGGTCTTTAGCTACGGGAAGGAATTTCGTCTTTCGTTACTTTGTAGGTATCGTCGCTGTCGCGCGTGGCAGGCCATAGGTCCGATTCCCCGTATGTCCCAGTCAGGAAAAGGGGAACGTCTATTGTTTGAGGAATCTGGGAAGCTATCGCCATGGGTCATTACGAAATTGGCATTAGACACTACCCTGATGCGTCGAGATAAGTCGATGATCTGTGTTAAGCCTAGCCCATATCTGTTGTCCTTCTGCTGTATGTGCACGAGTCGTGTGGACGAGGACAGATCCAGAGCATGTCCCTTGATAGCTGGTCAAGGTTCCGGGAGAGACGGTGGTGGCGATCGGCCGCGACGCACTTGCAAATTGTTTACGAAGTTCACCGTTCCGAGAAACATCGCAATTCTCCTCCTCGGTCAAAGTGAATACCTAAGAAACGAAGACAGTTGATGCTTTTCCAGGGGCGGCGCAAGATAGAGCAAACGCCGTATGGGAAGGCGTTCGGGTTGGCGTCGGGTACGGGCGCTTGATGGTCCAGCGTCTAAACTGCATGGATTGCTAGGCTCAACCGTTACCCAACACGAAGGGTGCACATTATGCATATCCATGCTCGTGCTATCGCTTTCGCAGTTCACCCTGTAACAGAATCAAACCAACACCACCTCCCGTTCCTAAAGAACAGCGTCGGACCACCGGCAAACCTGGCGATGCAATTCATTCAGTAGATCCGCCTTATTCAGAACACGCCCGACGACTCACCATGATAGTATCTCGACCTCCATCATCGAGCCGCTTTTGATGAAGATTTTCTCGAGTGTTACAGCATTAACTAGTCTCGTGTCCGGTATAGCCTCCGGGATGTGAAGAGAACGCGAATGTGTTATGGAGTACGATGGGTCACCGTAGCGGCAATTTAGATAGGAACAACTACAAAGCCTATAGTTCCTGTAAAAACCATTGAGCAGCATAATATCAGGACATCCAGTCTTCTTACCAGCTCGGAGAAGCCCAGTACACACGAGGCGTATTCTTTATACCCGACAGGTCCCTGGCTGCCAGTACATACACCTCTGGTTCACTTCCATACCTGCGCAACCGTTGCCACTCCTTCAAATGCGGCCCTTTCGTGAGCAGGAAATCCTCGCACAAAAGCAGGCAATATGGACGCGAGCGACTATGGCCTTCGGGAGACGATAAGCACGCCACATAATGCTTCCTTTGCATCTCGTCAAGCCCAACGATGGGAAGATACGGGAGTGACCCCTTTCGTATCTCAGACGCCAATACCCACCGTAGCGAGCGCAAGTCGCCCATCAGACGCTCACATAACGAGTAATCGACATCTTCGTGCCGTTCGCGCTACATTCCTGGGATCTAGTGAGTCCGAAAGGAAAAGTGGCATGCTTACCATCCGAACGTAGAAACCGACTACCCCGCTAGCAGGCTCACGACAGAGCTGCGTCCCGATGTGCGTTTGCATCTCGTCCGTCGGGTATCCGTGATTTCTGTCTTAGACCTTGGACTCCATCCGCAACTTAGTTACCCTATTTTGAAAGCTCGTCGAAGAGAACTCTCGCAGAGCGTTCTGAAGATTACCGCCTTCGTTCTCGGAAAACCTGTTTGAACGTTGACGTAGTCGGGACACAATTGCGTCATAGACATCCCTGTCTCTTTTGCACACGAAGATGATCTCTTCAGGGATCCGATTGCCGTGACAGCTTGAATCCCACTCACTCGTTTAGAGGGCGAGAGTTGTATCAGAATACCGGCATACCTCTGAAACAACTCAATAATTGTCGCAGTCAGGTCCTCCAAGACCTCATCTCGCACTTTCGCCTGGAACCCTAACGCGAACAGCTGCCTTCCCATGACCGCGCTCACACGCCACTCGTATACGAAGCGCGCAAGGACACGGAGCATTGGGGCCTTGACTATACTGAGGATGTCCACGATAGGAGCGGGTGTTAAGACCGGATGGAGTGCGTTAGATAGGTAGGCAAGATGACGCTCGAGCCTGAGGGAAAGGGCAGAGGGGGGTTTCACTGCTGTCGACGGGAAATTGAACGGATTTCCCTGAGACTTGTTCGTACGTTTGTTCGCCCTACAACTGAATAGCCGTAACTACATTCTTTAGAGAATAACTGGCATGACGCACTAACCTTCGTCCACCTACCCTGCTCTCACTTAAAGCGATCACAACCTCGCACAGCGGGAGCCAAATTGTCTCCCATACCCACACCTCTGCTCCTACTCCCACATCCCCTATGCTGCCGATCAAGCTATTCACTACTCTGACCATAAGCGCCCTCCTCACTAAATCCTCCTCCGCCAGCGTCATCGAGAGCCACCGTCTCACGTTCGCTTGGGTGAGGAAGCGGATCGAAGACGAGAGGACGTGGTGCAGCCAGAATGGCGGAGGACGTGTGGTGAGCGACTTGATGATGGGCAGGAGAGGTAGATGTGACGACGTATTGATATCGTCTGAGAATGCAGTGGTGAGGAAGGCGGTGAGCTGCGGGAGGAAGCGTTCGGCAAGCAGGGTTGTGTTCATCTTGTGTTCGAATGTCGCTTGGACGGTGTCGTAGTCTTTGATCATTGCTAGTATGCTAGTGTCGGCGGTGGAGACTAAGGCACGTCTGGAACTCGCTAGGAGCCGTGCTTCGGCGCCGGGCAAGTATCCTAGCGATGACAGACGGCCGATGAGGGCCTTGAGATGGGTCTGGAGGCCATTCTGGTCGAATGTCATCGATACTTCTGGCATTAAGGTGGTCAGCGCTTCGATATAGGACATGGTGAACACTTTTGACGACATGTTGTTCTGTCTGGGACAATATCTGTTAAAACTGAAGAAATAGGACCGAAGGAGAGACGTACTTTAGACAACGGACCAGTATTTTGCATGCCTTCGTTAGCCGATGAGGCGAGTGAGGCATTCCATTCGTCAGAACCGAGAGCAGTATGACACCATCAAGAGAAGCCAGAGTGCTGTTATGGGCGACCCGGAGGTCGTGGAGGACAGGCATGAACTCGAGACACACAGGGCACCTCCATGTTTGATGGCGGCACCAGCAAGACTTGATATAATCGTCGAGCAGGTTTGTGACCAACTGTATCATCGCACCGTCTGGACCAATTCTCATATTTGTCAAAGAATTCGTGATCAAGCTCTCGATAACTTTGCCCATCGCAGTATATAGCTTGTCAAGAGTCCGTCCAGGACCTGGCCGACCCGAGACGGTGGAGAGACTGGCTGTCTCAAAGTCTACATGTTCCTCCAGCAGAAAATCGACCAAATTCGGGTCCAGATCATAGCGAACCCGCTGAGACGACGTTGCACGACGCGTTTTGGACCGTCTTCCGATACGAGTGGAAGCAGACGCAAGTATTCCTTCGAGTAGCCCACCGGCTCGGCTCAGTGACCGGTCTAGGATGCGACCAGGTCCTGGGAGGTCAGATACGGTGGAAGTGCTCGCACTATCGAATTCAGCATTGTTATCCTCGAGGATCTGCAAGGCGTCGTCCGTAAGCTCATAAGAGTTCAGATTTTCTTTACGTTGACCAGGCATAGCCCTGTTAAGCAGTAGGGTTCGGGGAAATTGGGACGTGTAAATTACCTCGGTTATTTAACACCTGTAATTTACAGGAAATTTACCGGTAATTTTGGTCAGGCCCAAATGAAGGGCGTAAATTTGGGTTAATTTGAGAATACTGGTCTGGGACGGACACAAGCTTACAAGACAATGATTCAGGGTGCATAGTAGCTATGACAGATCTCTTTTTAATGGCTCTAAAGTATAATACACACCTCGGTCCACCTGCATAGTACGAGGAGACTATGGTAGCTGCGCCACGTGCATCTTTGAGTGGTGCATTGCAAATTTCACTGTCCTCTCCTGCAAGTTCACCGATCATGGTCGAGAACCACTATAAACACAACATAGCTCTCTTGCATGTATATCTTCAGAATTTACCTGATGCTGTCCCTTTTCATCAACCCAACGACTCTCTCTATGGATTTCATAGTTTTGCACCAGACAAGACATGGCTACGTGAAGAAGGTCTCGAAATGGCTGTGAACCAGCAACTCGAAGTTAAATGGGGACCACGCACCGAGATCGCGCCAATCCGAGAACGCGGACATGGTATTGAGGCTGTTGTCGACGTATTGGCGCAGTACCTCGGAGCATTGCCCGACTCGGTCTTGCTCCATAAATGGCTTGAAGACATCACCGCTTCTACGAAGCTCACTTACTTGAGAGAAGCAGGCCACTGCAGAGCATGGCATTTTTTATGAGTCCTGAGGTCTTTAATAATTACAAAGTATTATTAATATCTTCTAGAGTATATCACAGTTGCAATGCTAATAATTAAATAGTATTATCAATATCTTCTAGAGTATATCACAGTTGCAACAGATTTTCCA
>KV425699.1:13111-26423 GCA_001632425.1 Neolentinus lepideus HHB14362 ss-1 | reverse complement strand
TAACTGTGTGTATGCCATTTGTAGGACTGAGTGTTTACTTGTAATGGTTTACTGGCTTCATTAGTCCATCCATTGAGTGAGCGTGGGATACTGCCAAAAGAATGACATAGACAGGGTGCATTTCCATTCAGACTTGCACACTATTTATGTCATTGCTCACTAATAACTAGTATTTTCATTCAAAAACCTAGGAAAATTGCTAATAATATCACAACAATTTGTACAACCCCAGGCAGCCACCCATCTACAGGCTTATTTGTTTGCTTGTATCTTACAAATATAAAGATTATTGATATTTCATGTATGTTTCTTACCTCGTACTATTCTGCTGGCTTCATTAGTTGAAACTATCCCTATGCTATTGCCACCTGGTACAGTAATAAAAAATACTCTCACTATGAAAGGAGTGTTTCCAGCCAATTAAATAGTAGTATTGCTACACTTAGAGTAAAATTTCGAAAAAATACATGTATTTTTTGGGGTGTTTCTTGGCTCTAAAAATAGCTCAAAATACTGGGAAAATAAGGGAAAATCACCAACAAAAAACAGAATAAATTCCTGGGCACTATTAGGCTATAAATAACTATGGTGCACATCTGAGCTATTGGGAAATAGCCCCTACAGGCCCAAATAAAATCGGTTAAAATGTGTTAAAAATGCACAGAAACTCAAGGGGACAGCTGGGTGGAGGTGGACCAAAGTGGCATTACCCAAATTGGGTAGTAAGCTTCCTAATATGGCAATTCCTCAATGGGAACCTATTCTGACTGCAATTGTTTGCTTTGTTAGTTTCTAGGGCTGGTTGTCCATCATTAGGTAATCAGTTTCCTAACATGGCAACTTTGTGTGGGTGTCCATTTGGATCACAGTTGTTCCCCCTGTTTTGTTTCCGGGGGTAGTTTCCCCTCATTGGCTAATTACACTCTCAAAGGGGTGGAGTGCAGGAACCAGGGTTGGTGCAGTAAATTCCCAAAAGTTGTAATTTGTGATTCACTCAATAATGTTTAGGTATTTTCCTGATTTATTTCAGCCTGCAGGGGCTGTTTTTCCACAGCCCAGATGTTGGTCATAGTTATTTATAGCACTAATGGTGCCAAAGAATATATTCTGATTTTTCGCAATTTTCCTTTATTTTTCCAGTCATCCATCTGTTTCCTTCAGCACTTATGAGCTATTGTTAGAACCAGGAAACACACTCAAATATGTTTGCATTTTTTTGACATTCCTCCCAATTTTACTCTAGGCATACCAATAGTACTACTTTATTGGCTCCTTTTACAATGAGAGTATTGTTGATTATGTTGATTACTAGCAGACTAGGACAAGGCAGGAAATATGGTAATATATGGTATAATCATGACATGGAGACAGGATGGGAATAATGGTCACCTATCCAATATACCTCTCTCAGACTTAAATGTTTGCTATGAAAAGCAACAGTCATATATGCTCAAAGATATCAAAGATATCAAGAATCAAAAATTAACTCAGGACTCGTAAAAAATGCCATGCAGTGCAATGGCCTGCTTTGCTCAAGTGTGAATTGGCTTAGGGTCTGGACTGCATAGGCAATGTCTGGCCTTGTGCCAATCATGGCGTACATGAGCTTCCCAATCACTTCCCGATAAGGTACATGTTCCATTTCTGGATTGCAGCTTCTGTCAGGCACATGCTCTAGCTTGACATTTGGGTCAAGTGGTGTGGCCACTGGGTGGCTGTCGGCCATATTAAATTTCTTGAGTACCCCATCGATGTATGCTTTTTGTGATAATTTAAGTGTTTTATTTGGGCAGTCCCGTATTATTTCTAGCCCCACAATATGTTTGATAGGCCCTAAATCCGTCATTTTGAACTTTGATGAAAGTTCTATTTTTATTTGGTCTATGATGTCACGGGTTTTGGCCATAATAGTGAGGTCATCAACATGTATGGCAATATATGCCACACTGTTTGGACTTTTCCAAATGTAGATGCACGGGTCCGCACATACGCGCCACCAGCCGCTCGTAATTAGGAATTCATCTAATAATAAATTCCATTCGCGGCCTGCTTGCTTGAGTCCATACAATGTATGCTCAAGCTTACATATGTGATCGGTTCCATCATCGAAGCCTTTGGGTTGCCGCATATAGATTTCTTCTTTTAGGTAACCATTAAGGTATGCTCTGGCAGCATCCATTTGATCCATTTCTAGATCGTAGATTGTGCCGATGGCAAGTAGTGTACATAATGATTCTAGACGCATGACGGGTGAGAAGGTTTCATCATAGTCCATTCCAGGAATTTGGGTGAATCCTTGTGCAACAAGTCTGGCTTTTTATTTAATTATTTTGCCATTTTCATCTCATTTAATTCTGTAGACCCATTTGCAGCCTACAGGCTTTCGCCCAGGAGGTAAATCCACTAATTTCCAAGTATTATTTTCTTCAAGCTGTTTTATTTCAGCTTGCATGGCTTTCAGCCACTGTGTCCAATCACTGGAATTTTCTGCTTCTCAATAAGATTTTGGATCTTCTTCAGTTGTGACATATATGACATCTGTTGCATCCTTTTTGGACAGATCTGCCGGCGCTTGTTCTGATGGGTGCTCATGGCTAGCTTGGTGATCAAGGTATGCTTCTGAGACTTTCCTTCGGTCAGGGTTATTAGCCTTTCCATAATCAATGGGCGCTTTAGCAGATACATGACTTGATTTTCATAGTACTTCTGTTTGGGAATTAGTTTCGGAAATATTTGAATTATTATTTCCATCAGAAGTGCCCAATTTCAATTGTTCTGCAGCACTGTCTACAGGTTCCGAGGATGTCTCATTCAACAGATTGCCACTATTTTCACTCTCCCCCTCAATTCGCAAAGGAGGCACTCTTGCAACGGGGTTTTCCATATATTTAGTGCCTTGATCAAATATTAGATTTCTTGATTTTAATATTAAGCGCTTATTCTGGAAATAAATGTGATAGGCTTTTGAATTCTCGGCAATTCCCACAAATAGTCCAGGTAATGATTTGGGATCAAGCTTCTGCCAGCCGACTTTCTGGGAATCAAGGGCCCAGCATTTTGAGCCAAATTCCCATAAATCTGCTATATTTGGTTTGCAGCTGAAAAATGCTTCTTCGGGTGTGATATCGCGAAGCGGATGTGTGGGAGATCTATTCTTAATATAGGTTGCATATGCCAGTGTCTGCCCATAGGAATTTTGGCAAATTCCTTGCAAGTAGCATTGCGCATGTGTGCTCGACAAGCATGCGATTAAATCTTTTGGCAATGCCATTTTGGGATGGTGAGTATGGCGCTGTGGTTTCAAATATTATCCCATTTTGTTGTAAATATTTTTGGAATTCTTGATTTGTGAATTCCCCACCATTGTCCGCTCGAAAGCATTTTAATTTATTTCCTGTTTGGGTTTCTATGAATGCCTTGTATTCTTTAAATTTAGCCAAGATCACAGCACCTGATTTATGTTCATCAAAATACGTCATAGTGCGGCGTGATTTTACATCTGTAAACATGAGGAAATACTGATACCCTTCTATGGAAATAGTCTGGGCAGGACCCCAGACATCTGATATGGTAATTTCTCTGATGTCTGAAACAACACTTGTAGACTCAGATGGAAAGGGTTCAGTATGTTGTTTGGCTTGAATACAGGCCTCGCATTGCATAACAGGTTCCGAGGATGGGTCAACATCCATTCCATCAACCATTTTTGCATCTTTGAGTTTTTTGATGGCACCCATATGAATATGTGCTAGTGCATGGTGCCACTCCTCCCATGTGCATGCAGATTCTATGGCTGCATTTACCAAATTATTTTTTGGAATATTTATGGTGCAGTCCATAGCATATAATTGTCCTGGCCCATTATTTCTTCAGCCGATCCGATTACCTTTCCCTTTCTTTGGGGTTTTTGACCTTCTTTGCCCCCTCCTTTAGCCCAGCATTGATCTTTTGTATGTCCTTTTTTATTGCAGTTATAGCAAATAATATTACTATTTCCCACATAAGAACGACCTTTGCCTCGGACAGGGAGAGCGGAGTCTGAAACTCTGGGCCAGGACTTCCGGCGGTGGTCTTCTTCGAGTATACACGCTGTTAATTGCGCTGATGATGTTGGTTTTAGGGCAACGGTATCAATAGACTGGATAAACATGTTCCAGGACTCTGGTAATGATGTAAGCAATGTAATAGTAAAGTCTTCATCATCAATGATTTTGCCGCCCAATCAGTGAATCTCATCTTGATATTCTGGCATCGATCTGATGTGTTCCTCGATGTCACTATTTTCATCACACTGCTCGGAAGAATTTCCGACACACGATTACAATGCCCATCGGGCCATGTGACTCAAACATTGTTTGTAATGTTATCCAGGCTTCGCGAGCCGTGGACGCTCTGTGTACGTACACTAGATGCGAGTCAGTGACCCGCAAATGGGTGGCAGATAATGCCTTTCTATCTGTAGCCTTCCATTCCTTGATGTCAGTCAGGTTGCTTGGTTCGGCGCTTGCCAACGGCTTCCCTGATGATGCGGCGGCTGTGATAGGTTCTGGGCATTTACCTTCTTCAGTAACATGTTCCCACAGGTCATTATCTGTGAGGATATCTGCTATTTTTACACTCCATGTGGCGTAATTATCGCCGTGGAGTGGCTCAATGCAGTATACCGAAGATATATTGCCGCTAGTGTTCGACATAGTGTACGCTAGCTCAGTAGCTATCTAAGAATAAATGATCTTTACAAAGATGTAGTGGTCTGCCTGTAGCATGACAATGAAAGCTCAAGCTCAGCACGTCTCCGACGGTGCAAAGATAATAGTATTTTACCTGTAGCACGACAATGAAAGCTACAGGGTATAATGAGTAAACGGAATACAAACAGGTGCTCAGCACGTCTCCGATGGTGCAAAGATGAGGTGGGCATATGAGACACGTGCTGTACTTGTACGATATGAACAATGGTAGTATGGCAAGGCACAGTGCGATAGATCTTCGAAAGTCAATCAAAAGTATATTGCTAAAATGTGATCAATAACAAATGAATGGGTGGTGTGTGGCAGAGCACATGAAAAGAGTCCGATTTGAATCTAGCATATCATAAAAGGAAAGTGGGTCAACCGACAAAGGAGTCCGTACAGGTTTGTTTTTCCAACACTCCCCCTCAAACTGTGCGGAGTCCGAGCTCAGCGGCAAAGTGTTTGACCTTGGGAGATGGAAGAGCCTTTGTCAGAGCATCGGCAACCATGTTGGCAGTAGGGCAATAGATCAGACGAAGCTTGCCATCTTCAACAACCCAGCGAATGAAATGAAAACAGACATCTATGTGCTTTGAACGAGCATGGTATTGGTGATTTTCGGTGAGAGCAATGGTGGACTGGTTGTCAGAGAACAGAGTCGTAGGACTGCTGAATGGAGTAAGTAACTCGCCAATGAGAGACCAGAGCCAGAGAGCCTCCTTCGCGGCATGCGCAGCTGCCACATATTCACTCTCAGTTGTTGACAGCGAGATGATTTCCTGTCTCTTCGAGCTCCACGAAACAGCGCCACCATCAATAAGAAAAGCATACCCAGATATTGCCCGGTGATCCTCTGCCATGCTCCCATCAGCATCTGCATAACCCGTCAACTCCTTCCTAATCCCTCCATATGACAACCAAAGGCCTTTCGTGCCAATCAAATACCTGAAGACCCGCTTCACAGCATCCCAATGGGCTGGACCAGGATTTGCAGAGAAACGCGAGAGCGTAGAGACAGCAAATGAGATGTCAGGGCGTGTTCCGAGAGCAGCGTACATGAGAGAACCAATGGCTTCACGATATGGTATGTCTCGCATGATAGCGAACTCTTTGTCGGTTGAGGGAGACTGAGCTGATGACAGGTGCAGTTGGGGTTCCATGGGGGTTGAGACTGGTTTCAGCTCCTCAAAGTTGAAATGTCGTATGATAGATTCAATGTAGGAGCGCTGCGAGAGCCAAATAGTATGAGCTTCGCGATCCCACTGCACCTCGATCCCTAGAAGCCAATGCAACTCACCCAAATCCATGACCTGAACATGCTCCCGTAATCCAGCTTTAAATCCGTCAACCAAGCTAATTGACATTGCTGCTATGGTGCAGTCATCGACGTGCATGACGATGATAACTAAGCCATCCTTGTCCCGGCAATAGAAGACTGCCTGGTCTACTTCCGAGTGCGTAAAACCAAGCTTGTCAACAAATATAGCAGTCAGCTTTTGGTACCATCGTTGCCCAGATTGCTTCAAGCCATAAATGGTCTTGTGAAGCTGCAGGACCTTGCCTTTGGAGTTGGGGACAGGATAGCTGGGAGGTTGTCACATGAAAAGAACCTCAGAGTCGGTAAGCTCACCATTCAAGTAAGCACCCTTAATGTTGACCTGATGCAGCTCCCAGTCATTTCCAGCAGCCAAAGCAAGCACAGTATGAATAGATGCAAGCATAGCAACAGGTGCAAATGTTGATATGCACCGGACGATCCTGCCTGGAGAAAACAGCATTTCGACGACCTAACACTACCCTCGTCCGCAACAGATATGAAGCGTTTGTGGATATATGGACAGTTAGGTGTGCCGGATGGTATTGCGCATCAGGCCTATCTGCGGATGACTCGTGGACAGGGTCACGTGGAACATATCCGCTCAACGTGTATGGATAGCGGAAGTTGACACGTATCCTATATCGACAACCGAGATGGTCTCAGATCATCGGACTTGGTAGGGCCAATGGGCAGTAACACACCGGACACCATCAAGGTAGTTCAATACCTATGTTGCAGCAGGCATCGCAAAGGCACATGGAAGACCGCTGATCCTTCGACGGACATAGTAGAGGCCTATCCTTCTGGAATGACAGGCCAGGGAAGCTTTCGCAAAAAGGGTAGCTGAAGGTCCGTCACTACTATGAACGGTTCGGTAGCGGGGCATTACTGGATGTGAAAGGATGGTCAAGGCTAAGACCGCAGAGGATATGCCATGAGGCTCATATCTTTCCTTGACACCTCAGGAGTGTTGTGGATGTGGGGGCACCTAACCGATGACAGGACCAGATGGGTGTAGGAGTCATTGGCGGGAGGATGTGCTTACGCGTTCAGGGTCAAGGGTATGGACGCGACAGGCAAAGTCTTAGGGATGGCTTACAGTGTGAAGGAGTCTTGTTGAAGAGGACAGGATAAAGGCGATAGGAAGACAGGCGAGAGGACAAGTTTGCACCCCCGTTAGCTCGTAGCAGGTTCTCTCCCTCTAGTCTCATTTTGTACAACTCAGTCCTTACCTCTAAAAGACATTTTCACTCTCGGAGTGACTTTGTGCTCTAAGGCAGCTCATCTATTTGAATCTATTGACTCGCCCACGGTGAGTCGTTCTCTAACCCATAAAGCTAACCCAAGCCTAGTCTAGTCTATTACACGAGCGGACGTCGTTCCCGCTTCGCCAGAGAAGTATCCGCGACCCGAGTGTCCGCGAGCATTCGTCAGTGACCCTAGCAGCCCCGAGTGGTTTCGTGCGAGGTTCAGGCAAGAAGCCTCAGTAGCGTCTGAGTACGCATTGTGTTTAGTAGGGCCCATGTGTCCACGACCATAGTCTACCTCGTCCACCTTCCTCCCACCTTACTAAGCAGTGTCCGTGTCTCAGTGCACGCGACTTCCATCCTCGACCCCACGAACCTTAGTGAAGTGTCCGTAGGCTGTTCTACCCGTCCAACCCTAGCCGGACGACACCCCCCCCCATCTATCTAGCAGAGCATAGGTTTAGGTGTTTTACCCCCGAGGTTGAGCGCATCTGCCTATTGCCTGCTCACTGTTTATCACCTACCGACCTTTGCACCCGTCTCGTGCGTACGGATTCCACCTTGTGTCCATGCACATAGCATATCAGCGTGTCAAAATAATCAATGCTGGGGACTTGACTGAATCCCTGCACGACGAGGCGTGCCTTGTGATGCGCTATGTGACCTTTTGCATCTTTTTTTGCACGAAACACCCACTTCAACCTGATGATGTTTGCTCCCTTTGGTGGCGTTTCCAACGACCAGGTCCCAGCTTCATTCAAGGTATCTAGTTCCTCAAAAATGGCATCCTCCCAATGACTCCAATCAGGCCATTTCCTCACTTCACGAAGATTGCGTGGGTCTAGCACTTCGGCCTTGCTCGTCTTGGCAACAAGAGCATATTCTGCTCCCCCTGGCTCGTCGCCTTCATCTGGCACCTCCATGATAGTTACAGAGCGCCTAGGGACCTGCAGACCAACTGGCACTGAAGGGTCACCAGGTCTCGCAGATGTGACACCCTCTCCAGACAACAATCTCGCGTGTATTGGGACAGCCTGCGCTCGCGTTGCGGGTGCTGAACGGGTTCAGGCAGCAGATGCTTAGCACACGGTCTACGGGTGAAAGCAGGGGCTGGTGCAGCTTCAGTTTCAGGCGCTTCGAGTGGATCAGTCGAGCTGGGTGGCAGTTTGGGCTGAGGGTCCTCGGGTTTCATCTCGGTAAGTGATTCCTTTGGCGGCGGAGGTGTTTCACTGATGACTTCGAAATCCTCACCATCCTCCCCCTCGAAATGACCTTCAGCCGCAGTTGTCCTGTCAAAATACACGTTGCACTCAACCATTACTGTTCGCGTACTTGGCCAATACACACGGTACCCCTTCAACTCCTCTGACATTCCCACCAAACATCCTTCACGAGCTCTGGCTGCGAGCTTAGAGTCTGGGTGCTCGTGGCGTACCCACACAAGGGAACCCCAGGCATGCAGGCCTCATAGGTCTGGCTTTTTGCCCGTGAGTGCCTCATACAGTGTCATCCCGTCGAGCGCCTTCGTGGATGTGCGGTTCTTAAGCCAAACTGCATGGCGCACGGCCTCTCCCCATAAAAACCTAGGCAGCTTGCTCGAATGTAGCATTGCGTGGACTTTCTCGAGTAGAGTGCGGTTCAAACATTCCGCGATGCCATTCTGTGCAGGGGTATCATGTACGGTGAGCTTGAATTCAGTTCCAGCTCTTTGAAGGTGAGCTTTCATTTCATCACTCTGATACTCCCCGCCATGGTCCGAATGTACCCTTTTGATAGATGCATCCTGCTGCATACAACACCATGCCTCAAAGTCCTTGTAGGTCTCAAAGACCTCATCCTTGGTATGGAGAAGATACAGATGTGTATGCTGTGTAGAATCATCTGTGTAGTAGCGACAACCATGGAGGGTTTGCATGGGTGCTGGCCCCCAGACATTGGTATGTATTTAATCGCCAAATTTGTCTGCACGCTGACTTTCTTGTACCTTCGGAACAGGCTTTCGTGTCACTTTTGCCTTCACGCAGGACTCACAAAACAATGACTCATCTGACGAGTTGTCCAGAGCCACACCAGTCACGAAACCTTTCTCGACAAGGCGGCGTGCAATCTCCGGTGCGATGTGACCCATGCGCCGGTGCAACTCCATGATGCTGACATGTTCCTTTGCTACATTAGCGTGTTCATCCTCCGGTTCGACAGACTTGTGTATCACATGATAAAGGCCCTTTGATGATCTCGGAATCTCACTGATGACTTCCCCATCCTCATCTCGGATAACACATCGACCTTGCCCAAACATCATTGAGTAGCCAGCTTCATCAAGACGCCCTACAGAGATTAGGGTGTAGCCAATCTCCAGCGAGTACAGCACCTCCGTCAAACGGAGTTTGGACAGGTCGACACCATTTGGGTACATCGACTACGAGATCACCTTTTCCGATCACACTGAAATCTTGTTGATTTGCAGCGATAAACACCTTTGGTGGGATATCCACAAAGGTTTCAAAATCCTCGTGGTATGGCGAGAGATGACGTGTAGCACCAGAGTCATACAACTCCTTCCTCGGTGTGTTCCTCGCATCTGTCTTGTCGCTAACATGAGCTGTTGTTTCGACAGAGTCTTCGGTGACAGCTTCAATAACAGCCTGCACCTCAGCAGTCTCTAGCTCAGCGAGCTCAGTAGCTATTGACTTCATAGTGTCTGCTTCATCAACCCATGACTCGCCAGCATCCCAAGACCCATCTGACTCATCGCCATCTTCGTATATCCCAGCAAATAGGTCCTCGATGTTGCCATCAATTGCACCACTGGCAACAACTGGCAGCACGTCCACAGCATCCTCAAAGATGCCCTCTGTCAACAATCTGCATGGCGATGCCTGTGCAACCTCGTCATTGCTGTCAAGATCGCGCTCGAGGACGCTGAAGACCCCGTCGCCCTCCAAGTCAGACTCTGCTACATTGGCGGTGCTTTTGCTCTTGGGTTTTGGCTTCGACTGAGACTTCTTGTCATTGTCGCCATCCTTCTTCTTCCGAGGCTCAGTGCAGTCCTTGCTAATGTGACCAGTCTTGCCACAGTTCCAGCATATGGGGCCTTGACATTTCGAGTCTCCCTTCTTCTGCTGAACAGCAAGAGCCTCATCACCATCATCCTTCGCCTTCGAGGAGCCTCCACAATCACCGGCGAGCACCTTTCACCTATCAAACTCCTCAGAGATGATCTGAATCAAGATGCTGGGATCAATGTTCTTCGGTTCCGAAGTCTGAGTGAGACCAGGAACAACAGGCATGGACAATGCCTCAGTCTTTGACATTAAATCAACAGTAGCTAATGTCTGTGCAGCAAAGCGAGACATAGCCTCAGGCAGACAAGCCACAATCATCGCCTGCAGGTCTTTGTCATCGATATCGACACCAATGGAGGCCAGCTCCTCCCTCTTTGTCAACAGTCCCTCTAGGAAGGTACGGACGTTGCCCTTTTGTGGGCACTTGCTTGCCATGAAGTGACGATGGATATCGGCTTGCGTATGGAGCCCTTTCCGTGTGAACTCATCACGGATGGCTGTCCACCGCTCTGCAACAGTATGGCGGTGTCGTATCTTCAAAAAGGCTGAGTCCAGTAATTTCTGACTGAGGAGATACTGAGCAGTAGCCTCGTTGTCCTCCCACTTTGATAGCTTCTCCTGTTCATCATCTGTAGGAGTAGTACTAGCGGGCTGGGGCTTTAACATAGTGCCAGAGAAGTGCCCCCAGAGACATTTTTCTCTTACAGTGATTTCGAAACGTTCAGAGAAAATAGCCCAGTTGACTCCAGAGGAGTCAAGCTTCAGTACGGAGGAGGGGAGGGTGTCAGAAGGTCGATCGGAAGACATGGTATACAGCTGTAGCAACAGTGAGGAGGTGACCAAGTGCAGCTAGGCTCGGGGAAGCCTGGGCTCGTAACCTCTAAGAATAAATGATCTTTACAAAGATGTAGTGGTCTGCCTGTAGCATGACAATGAAAGCTCAAGCTCAGCACATCTCCGATGGTGCAAAGATAATAGTATTTTACCTGTAGCACGACAATGAAAGCTACAGGGTATAATGAGTAAATGGAATACAAACAGGTGCTCAGCACGTCTCCGATGGTGCAAAGATGAGGTGGGCATATGAGACACGTGCTGTACTTGTACGATATGAACAATGGTAGTATGGCAAGGCACAGTGCGATAGATCTTCGAAAGTCAATCAAAAGTATATTGCTAAAATGTGATCAATAACAAATGAATGGGTGGTGTGTGGCAGAGCACATGAAAAGAGTCCGATTTGAATCTAACATATCATAAAAGGAAAGTGGGTCAACCGACAAAGGAGTCCGTACAGGTTTGTTTTTCCAACAAGCTACAGATTATGTAATAAGTGAGCTATTAGCTCTTGAGAATGTTTTGCAAATGTAAGCAGAGTTTATATCCTAGAGTCTGCTTGGGCTCATAACCTATTGAAAAGGTTATACGGCTGTATATAGTCAAAGGATTAATTAGGGTAGGTGCCCGCTGCTCGGGCGCTTCTTATATACTACTCATACATGTTATGCTAGAATGTTACAGAATATACTATAACATTTAATATGAAATAAATTGAAATACTCGAATATTCTATAATGTCCTTTAAGCATCTACGAGGGCGCTTGTGGCTTGTCCACGTGCATGGCCGAGATGCCCGATGTCACGTGATTCGTTCCAACAAGCACCACATCCTCTGTGTGTCTTCCAGAAACAGTGGCACTGTGCAGAAAGCCACACCGGCCTGAACCCGTCCGATAAAGGAGCCTTTTACAATTAGCATCACCTCCGAATGGCTATTTTACCTCAGCGGTGCACTTAGTCTTAAACAATCATTTACTAAGACCCATGCCGCCACTTCTGTTAGGAATCTAGAATGTGTCTTGAATTATATTGGCGTATAAAGGAGACTGAATGCAAGCACAATAAGACGCACAAACAGTGTCAGCTAGGCCAAGAAAGATGTACTGGTACTCTCAAGAACAAATCCACGTCGAAGTTAGATCTCCAAAAGGTGGACCGAGCGTACGGTGCAACAGCAAATAATACAGTTGATGATACTGATGCGGCTGCGCGCCACAGCTGAGACTTCATCAGTTTGACATCGGAAAGTTGAAGCGCATGACAGAGACGTGAACGATATCGAAGATGGGATGACTATAATCAAAGAGATATTGTATTGGTACGAGGCGTATAAGGAACATCTCTCTGGAAAGGATATCATGAAGCCGATCCAACCAGATAGCAGCAGACAACATTTAGACATACATCGAAGACGACCAAGGTAGAACTCACAATGAGATCGTTTAAGGTATCAGGGTAGATAGTCGGGGCTGCTTGGTGCAAAACGGTCTACCTCCCGCTCCAGCGTCTTCTTCAGCCGATGACGCCTTCCGTTTGAACCTGAAATCGATTGGATTAAAAGCTTGTTCAACATGCACGACACTGTCTACCTCTGAGGAACATGTCCAGATTCTTCTGCGTCAGAAGTATGAGCACCGGCGGCTTGTGGAGATGACGAGGAGACCACGGCAGCAGATATATTTGGCTGAGACGTAACTTGATCCGTTGGTGGAGCAGCTGCCTCCGTCTCTGGCTCGTTGACTGTATCTCCCGCCTTGGACTTCTTGGAGTTCGACTCACTGAGACTGGCCTTGGCCGCGTGCCGTTTCACCGTTGGCAACGTGCGGAGCGTGATTGTGAACTCTGGAGACTTCAACGGGATTAAAGGCGCAGCTCCGTCGTGTTCCTCATCCGGCCACCCTTCGGTATTCAGCGCGTCTTCTATGGTCGATATAATCGCAGCATGAGTGAGTTTATAGCAGAACTCGGAAATAAGCCTGTTGGACTCGACTTCAACCATCTGGTCCATCTCATTCTGAGATATGACCTTGCCGTCGAGTCGCATTGTGACATAAGCAAAGGCTATGTCCCGAATGAAGTGAGCGTCTCGGTAATGAGTAGCGACGAGAG
>KV425699.1:0-10896 GCA_001632425.1 Neolentinus lepideus HHB14362 ss-1 | reverse complement strand
CTGAGATATGACCTTGCCGTCGAGTCGCATTGTGACATAAGCAAAGGCTATGTCCCGAATGAAGTGAGCGTCTCGGTAATGAGTAGCGACGAGAGCTGCGAAGTTCTTGATGCATTTAGTCAACGGCTCGTTGTTCGAGACTGTAAGAGTAAGCACGTGACGATCGAGGAAGGTTTCTCGATGGGAGAGATCAGCCGCGAATATAAAGGCTACTGCCTGGGCGCCCCATAATCTCTTCTGGTCTATAGTAACGAAACAGGCAGTGTGCTTCAGAACGACTTCGACAACGACCCAGAAGAATGATTCAAGGTCATGCCACTTGTCATGTTGGACCTTCGCCCGGAAAAGAGCCATGGCGGTATACTGGGATGTTCCCTGAATGTTGCGAGTCAATAAGACGAGCGCTTATACATGATACAGACTTATACTTACTGTGAGATTACGAAGGAGATCCTCGGCGCCAGGAGCTCTCAAATCTACAACATATTCAGGGTCAATTAGGAATCCTTTGGCTCCGTCCTCCGCTTTGACGTCAGCACTGATCATAATGTTGCTCGTACTGATGTCGCGATGCAACACACCCTGTTCACACATGTTATTGTGGCCTATGATGGCATCGCGGATGGCTTCCAAGAGAATCTTGGTGGACTTGAAGCACCAAAGGGGTATCCCAAGCGACAAAAGGATCACGCGGTGGTGGACCAACTCCTTGAATCGTTTTCTATCTTCCTGACTCTCAGCCTGGGGTGGAAGAAATTCCGCGATTTCTTTGTTAAGGCGGGCACCAGAAGACCGATGAACAGTGTCGTTAGGACTACCAGCGACATCGTAATCGTGAGAGAAGCGAGCCACCCCGAAAATCTTGGTTCGTCCACGGTATATCATTCTATAGACGTCTCCTTCGGTCCATCGGTGGCTCTCTCTCCAATAATCTTTGATCATGACTGTTGGTGCATCTCCGTCGTCCGTACGGCATATTTTCGTAGCAATCCAGACACGCGTACCGCGACCAAAGATGGATTGAGAACAGAACAGTGGTTGCCCGAGCGTGACGTAAGTATCAGGAACTCCTCCCGTAGCAGACGGAACGCTGATCCGTATACTTGACTGCATCAAGCAACGCCCAGGTGGATCACTCTGGTATGATCCTGGCGGAAGTCGATTATCTTCTTGTCCTTTCCTGTACGCTTTGTCGACCAAATCTCGCTCAGCTTCAAGGACGATGGGCGCCGTCAGAGTCGGATCAATGCCACCGTTAGCGTACAGAGCCAACCCCATGACAAACTCCAGTAGAGGTTCGGGCTGGGTCTTGTAAGGAAAGGAACGCGAGACCAGGACAGAAGATCTATCCCAACGAAAAAGACGAGCCATGTCCCCAAATATACCGATAGCAAGCAGGAAGCACCGAGGAACGGAACGGAAGGCGGTGAACGCATACTCCTGTATTTGCGTCCAGTTGTTGACTTGTTCGAAGTTCATCTCAAACTTCATTCCTATATCGTATTCATAGAGAGGATCAGCCTTCTCAGTTGCCTTGACTTGAATAAAGGCGAGTGAACGTTCCCAGTGGTCGTATTGTTCATTCGACTGAAGTATAACCAATTCTGGTTCAATGGGATCGTCCAGACGGAACTGTGGCCGCCGTCGCCGGCGCCCACCTGCGCTGACGCGAAACTGTAGAGGCAGGTTTTCGTTCGTACATACATGGGTAAACGCTTTATCCTACAAAGGAGTGAGAAGACGAACAAAAAGAAATAGTGATGATCCACGTACAATATAGGAGCATATCTTGGCAAGTTTCGTGGACTTGGAGACCCGAGGATTTATGTTTTTGAGACAAGCTCGGAACTGGTTTATTGTGGCGTTGGGTACACCGGGAGCACTCCAGTTAGGGAAGCAGTATCCAATGAACCTGTCTATGTCCATTGGACCATGGACATGCTTCACTGCCTCGATGCCGACATCATGACAACGATCGACGTATTCCTCCTGCAACGGCGAGAATTACAAGAAACAATGTGGTTTGTGGTTTAGCCAATGGGTGGCAGATATATGAGCGACGTCCGAAGTTGTTGATAATAAACCCGTCGGGGAAGAGATGATGAAGGGTGAAGGCCGAAAATCGTTTGAATGCAATCAAGACAAGGCGAGCTGCAGCTGACGTACCTCGGAAGACTTACAAGAGTCCTCGTCTTGACTCATAATAAGTTGCTTGCTACGTGGATGGCTGATTTTGAATAGGAGCCAACGTAGCCAAGTCGTGGTGGTGGAGGTGGCAGGTGAACACAGTAATGGCATCATCGTGAGTCGTGACGCGATGCACCTCGTGAAGTCACGCTTCCTTACCACAGACAGTCAGCTCATCTCCACATAATCACACCGGGCGAGATCTCCATGTGATACAGGTCAGGCTCAAGTCTTGCATCGTTTGAATTAGCATAGTACTATGTGAGTGGCCTTCTGGCCACTGTGGGCAGACTACGTGAGGCGTTCGATAAGTATCAAACCCTCTCTTCCACAGTTGGATAGAATTTTTACCTCCATGCCCTTACACATCCCAACCAAATCCACTTCACAGAACCTCAACTCGCCGAATCGATTTCTATCGAGCGCCCTGAGTCGGGCGCAGGGCCCCTGACTCTGTCCTAAAGGACCGCAGCGCAGCGCTCCCGCTCACTTGCCAAGGTGAAAACTCTGGACATCTATATGTACATCGGCGTTTGTAGCAGCATTCCAGGAGTCATTCGTCTGTCATGAGCTGGCCTCGTCACTCTCGACTGCGAGTCTGCGAGCCTCCTGCTCCGTATGACGAGGCTCCAGCTCCGGGAATCTAAGTAGGTTCATGGTCCTGTTCAGTATCGTCGGATAGATGGTACTGAGGAATAGATCTTCAAGTTGCGCGCTGTAATTGTCGTATAGAGGAATATATGTGGACCGTATCAGACGGACAACTCTGTTATGACATACTCTATTCGAATAAAGACGCGGTATAAGTCCTCGGAGTAGAAAGATATGACATTAGCCTAGATCACCAAAAGAGGAGGAATATCAGCAGAAGGTATATATTGATACAGTGCCAAATAGTACAACAGTGGATATGAAGCACAATGCAAAGGTATGCAATCCAAATATGCAGAGTACGGAACGCAGGCCAGGATGCTGATGATGTAGACTTCTATCGCTGGGGACGGGAGAGCGATCATTTGACACCAGACTTTGCACGAGGACGGAGACCGGTGCGTCTGTTACCAGACCTGGGCACGCCTGCAGATGCAGCCTTCCTGAGCTGGCGTCCACCGCTCTTGTCGTCTTGACCCTTAGGCCGGCCTTGACGAGGACGTTTTCTCTTCAACGAACTATTTAAATCTGAACCAGTTGAGGGCTTCGATTGCTCGATCTTGATCTGTGCCTGGGCAGCGAGTCGGGGAGAGCGACGACGGGGCGGTTCGCAAATCTGCCTTCCTACGTCGGTTGACGGAGTGGCTGCGCCGGTCTGCATCTGTCCTCGGGACCGCGCAGTCGGTCGTCCTCTGTTCTCTTGCCTGCCTTCCACTGGTAAGGCCGTCTGCATTGAGCTGGTGGATGCGACCTGTCTGCGAACACTGATATTCGCGCTGGTGCTAGTACGACCCGCAGCCAAACCTTGCGTCACCATTCTTGTCCTGTGGAGAGATACAGATGTAGCTCGGTTACCGTCCGACCTCTTTCTCTTGGAGGCTTCGTGCCCGAGGTCCATTTGTGACGCTTTCCGCTTTATCGAATGCTTAACTTCACCTCTATTCCTGGCAGCTGGCTTCTCTATCATGTGAAAGTCTTTTGCACCGTCGCTCACTGGATCCGGCCAGCCGTCCGAATCGAGTGCCTACTGTATCGTCGATATTACCCTATCATGCGTGAGCAAAGAGAAGCTCCGTTTCATGTTGTCTTCGATCATGATTTTCTCCATCCGTTCGATTTCCTCCGGAGGAGGTCTTTCCTTCATGAAGGAAAGCATCCCGTTCACGTTGTTAATCGCATTTTGTCTTGTTGTTTCCTCCTGTGGTTTCGAGGGGTAATGGGTCGAGACGAGGCCTGCGAGTACATGGATGCATTTGGTCAATGGCGCATTTCCCGCAACATTGAGAGTGTACGCATGTGTTTCAATGAAGGATTTCCGGGTGCTGGGTGCATCGGTGAAGATGAGATGAACCGCAACAGGGCCAGAAACCCGGATTCCGTCGATCAACATAGAGCAATCTGTGTGCTTCAGGACAACGTTGACGGTAACCCAGAAGAATGATTCTAGGTCATGCCATTGGGCGTGCTTGACTCCGTGACCTGCGAAAAAACGGGCGACAGAAGTAAATTGGAACGTCCCCTGGAAATCTGCATTAAAATCGCATTATAGGTGGAACTGAAGGTCCCACTAACTGTCAAATCGCACAGGTCATCGTCCGAACTGGGAGAATCTAGTAGCACGGCGTATTCCGGATCGATAATGAATCCTTTGGCGTTCGATTCTTTGCTGGCATCAGCACTGATCATGACATTGTTAATGCTGATATCACGGTGCAAGACCCCTCTGTCACACATATTTCTATGGCCTGGAGACGCCGTTACTATTGATCAAATGGAGGGGATATTGGCCATACGCACCAATGATACCATCGCGTATCGCCTCCATAAGGATTCGAGTTGAGGAAAAGCGCCAAAGAGGTATTCCGACCGATAGCAGGATGCAACGGTGATGCACAAGATCTGTGAATGCCGGCTCATCGTGCCTCGGAAGACCCCAAGAATCTATGACCCCATTCAAGTGGGCACCAGAAGTCCGGTGGATTTTGTCGTTCAGATCAGTCACCACGTCGTAGTCGCACAGAATCCGTGCAACGCCAAAGACATTTGAATCGCCGTGAATCGCGTTATAAGCATCCCCTTCGGTCCAAAGGGCCCTTTCTCTCCAACTGTCCTTGATGACGACGTAGTCCGCATCTTCTTTGTCTATAGGACACCCAACCATTCTAGCGAGCCAGACACGAGTACCGCGACCGAAAATTGATCTGCTGCAGAATATCGGCGGTCCAAGAGTAACATAAACATCGACGCCCCCATTATATTTAACCTCAAGACGTGTACTGTCGTCAATCAGACTACGCCCTGGATGGATGCTCTCATACGGCGGAAGCAGATGCTTGTCTAGTGCTCTGGCAAAATGGTGTTCAACAAGGTCTTGTTCTTGACGGAGAACGATACCAGAAGAGAGAGTTTGGTCAACACCGCCGCCAGCGTATCGTGACAGCCCGACGAGGAACTTGATTAGTGGAGCAGGATGGGTCTTGTAGCGGAACGCGTGAGAGACGATATGGGAAGACCTGTCCCAGCGGAAGAAACGTGCGGTATCGCCAAAGATTCCAATTGCAAGCAGGAAGCAACGAGGGACAGCACGGTATGAGCTCGCAGCATATGACTGTATCTGATTCCACACATTAACGTGAGAATCTTTCAAATCGAGGTCTTTTCCAGGTGTGTGATGGAAGAGAGGATCGTCTTTCTCCATCGGTTTGACTTCAATGAAGGCCAGCGAGCGAGACCAATGGCCTTCAGGAGTATCTCTGCTCAGAATGGATAAATCCGGTGCGGCACGGTATCCAAATTCAGGCTCGTCAGGCAAACGTTCATTCGCGCATATATGAAATCGCAGAGGCATTGCTTGCTTTTTACATATGGCTCCGAAAGACTTCATCTGGCAGCAACGTAGACATGAGAAAAAGTCCATATTGTAACATTGTTGACTTACGATTGGTTCGTACATCGATTTCTCAGAGAGCCCGCAAGCCTCTGTCCGATGTGGCACAATCTCGTCCAGAAGCGTTGAGTACTTCGCCAATTGTTTGTCAGATATCGACGGAGCTTTCCAGCCAGGGAACGATGCCTCCATAAACTCGGACACGGTAACTGGTCCATGGAGATAATTTGAAGCTTCTAGGCCTACGGCATGACAGTGGTCGGAGTGGTTCTGCTTCGCGACGGAATACTGGAGGAAAGCATCGACATAGTGTCGCCGTGCGCGGTCGGTTTGAAGCATAGATTTGTGGAGTCGTTCCGGTACAATGACGCCGGATTCGAAAGAACCATGGCCGAGACGAGGAGCAGAAACGTCAAACATATCATCAGACTCAAAATGCGGGAGCAGACTCGAAGAGACTTACGAGGCAACACTCGACAGGATCCCACCTTTTTATGCCCATAGCTTTGCTCCTGAGGTTTTGTTGAATGTTGAATGTTTCAGTTACTGCGGACAAGCGGTTGTGGTGGTAAGCGAACACAAAGGTACTGCCAAACTTAGTGCGTAGCGTCGCGCTTCGAGAGCTGCTTCGAGTAATCGTGTCACATTATTGTGAACCTCGTGCTGTCACGCCTCCTCTGTCACACGCGTCTTGCTACGCGTCCGAGGTGGATGATTGTCCTCTGCCATCTGACATCGATTTGTTTATTGCATTCTAGCGTGTATGCGACACTTGGAAAGCAAAAGATCCATCCAAACGAATGTGGCACTCATCCTACTCGTCGTAGATTCCGGGCCATTTATTGAATATTCTTTGCCACCTGGATACAATACAGCGCACGTGGTTCTCCATTTGTTCTACATTTTGTGTCTGCCCATCTACCTGGAACGAGTCACAGCCCCTACCACGGTCCCAAATACATAATTTGGGTACATCATGTGGCGAAATTACTTATAATATTTACCGCAGTTCACTCACTAGATAATAGATGATCTCATGAATGCGAGCGCATAGAACGCCTCAGGACGGCGATGGTTGCCTACGCCAACAGTTGGTGTATGTAGCATAACGACTCCATACCTTGGCCGGGTGCAATTATTTCACGGTCAGTAGTTTTTTCTGGGACTTACAGTCCTCCATACTCCGACTGTGCTGAATATTGTACAACTTTCACTGGAAGCATCCAGTGTTGCAGAAACATGGATCCACATGACGTGCTGTTGAGCCTGTTGACCAGACAAACTTTCCGTAAGTAGCATCCGAGTCAGCTTCGTGCCTCTCCAAAGTACTCATACTTCCTATCGAAATATGCCACAGAGGATAGCCGAGAACCAGGAGTTCGCATTCGAGACAGAAATCGAAAAACCAGTGCTGCAGTTAGATGCCATACATCGTCTCGTCTGCAAGAGTGCAACTGACCTGGATTAATCATCTGTCTTCTGGCACATCTGGCCAGGCAGCCTTCACTGGGACGATGATGAAAGTATTAATATCCTGGAGCACGCCGCTTGCAACAGGCTGGATAACGAGCAGGGGTAACTAGATAGTATACTGGTACGCTCACGGTACTGATTGTAGCTGATACTAGTCATGAGCCGACAAGTAGCCCATCTGAGCACAATGAGAGATTAGGGCGATTTATCGTTGCAGCTCGTGTGCAAATTCTTGATCAGAATACCACGTCTATATTTCATCCGTCGATGGGCTTCGCGAACCAGCACAGAAGGCTTTTCTATGTCCTTGCGGAAGTTTTTGACCCTCCGAGATAATCGAGCTTCACTAGCAATGGCTACCAGTGTCAACGTTATTGTGAACCCGTTCGGATGTGACTTCGTGGATGTGTTGTTGCGCCACATTCCAGCGTAGAATAATATCACGAATCCTGGACTCAACAGCCCCGTCTAAGACACAGGGGTCAGCTTCCAAGAGTCACCCGGCATCAACACTTCGCACCTCCAATCGCCGTTCTACGCAGAGACATCTCTCGCGGCACCGCTCCTTTACTCATGAGCAGGAATCAGAGTGCGAATGTCTACGTGAATTCAGCTAAAGACCTTCTCTCCCTCCAACTTGGCTTCCAGAGTTGGATACGCCTCTAGTTCCACCTTAAGATTGTGCTGTTTCCCGTCATAAAAGCCAAGTTTGTCCTTCGGCGTTCTGGTATCTGCTGAAGACGAATTGGGAGTGGTAAGTGCGGTAGGCCGGACTGCGACCTTGCCATCGTCATACGCGTCTGTCGACGACGCATGTCGGCTGAGATGAAATGGACTCAACAGGACTATCGCTTCACGTGTGCGAAGCCTTCCCTGTAGCTGGTCGTGGTACCGTGTGCGTGTTCTCCCTTGCACTTGCCTCTGCTGGCATGTTTTCCGAGAGTTTGGACACCAGAGAGGGGGGTGAAGTATACGTTGAGACAGTATGAGAATCCTAAAGCCTGAATTTATCCGGTTAGAACAGACGAGAGTCCGCTGAGATAGATTTTGTGATCATGGACGCGATGTTTTTTCGAGGACAAGCTCAATGGAAGGACGTGCTCGATGGACGGCTCAAACAAGGTGCAACAAGGGTCGTTTATAAGCGACTTCTGATGTCTTCCATATCTCTGGAAAGAGGATCCCGGACCTTGGGCTTCAGTATCGTCACGGTTGCATCTGAATGTCGTGAAGGCATGCGAACATTGCCGAGTTATCCGAACACCTGTTGAGGACGAAGATTCTAGTTGTTGACAGCTGCAGGATAGAAGGGTGCGGTCCGTGCAGCGCCGATTGACACTATTGGTGTACACAGCCTAGAGGGAGTAGCCTCTGACTGGTCCTGTGAATATCAATTCGAAACACAAGTTACTGCCTAGAAGAGCAGTGGAGCTAACTGTTAGTGGAGCAGTGGCGCCTATCTACCACAAAAGAGGACGTAGCGAGCCATTCCATCTTTCGGTCTACCTCATTTGCTCGATCTCCATGCCAATGAACCGGTGCTGGCTGAAGGGTTTAAACAGAAAGACTCATACATGAATAGAACCATGATATACATCACCAGACGCTCTGAGCCTGCTGTGGTGTTGGGCTGCTGGGTATACTCTGTGGGGGAACAGTACTTCTCGGCGCATCTGCTTCCTTCCGCCATTCAATTTTCTCAACCCGCACTTCGCCATCAATCAGCTGATAAACATATGTCACGACCACTGGTCCTTGGATATCCATCAGCGCAAAGGACGGCGTAGGATCACTGACAACACAATTCGTTACAAGGGCATAGTTTGAGCAAGTATAGTTACCACACCTGTTGAATGCGCCCGTCCATGCACCCGTTGCAGAGCCGGGGTTCACGAAGAAGTGGTTGTCGTACTCTACAGCCTGGAATCTATAACGGCCCGATCCAATACATTATGAATTATCTCGTGTGGAGGGCCGACAAGACTCACACGTGCGTGTGCCCTGAAACGAGGACATCCACATCCATTTGTCGCGCTATGGCACCCAGAGAGTCAAGGTCGCCCGTCGGTATACATTGGTGTCCGTGGATGACTCCGATCTTTATCGGTGAATGCGTTACCGTGATCGACAGGGGCATAGCGGCACTCTATGCGGGATATAATTCCTTCATCACTTATACGGCGAGGAAAATACAAGACTTCGAGAAGGACTTACCTCGTCGTAGTCTCCTCGAACGACGTGCACGTCCGCTGCAACCGTCTTCAGCCACTCGTATGTTTCCTTGTCGCAGACGTTCCCTGTACATAGGATTTGCTGAATTTTCCCTGGGACAAGAAGCTTCTTAAACTTTGCCGGTAAGTCGTGGATACGATGTGGTATATGCAAGTCTCCGATGACTAGGACAAGGACCATCGTGGCAATGAGGTTGGAAGAACGCGCAGCCAGGTTATGCGGCCATTCATAATTATTGGAGCAAATAATAATAAATAGAAATGACGCGTAAATAAGCGAGAAATAAAACTATAGTTCTTGCCGAACGCTCATCCGAACTGACACGGCCTCTGCGCTCATGGCACATAGTCTATCGCCTGAATGTACCCCTCTGAAGCATGAATATGACTCATGCTTCAACGCTTGGTTTGAAGGATATCTCGAACCAGCTCTGTCTGCGTCTGCGGCGTCGGAAGAACGCAGAGCGTACTCGAAACGAAAGGCTGAGGAGTATGAGAATACGTGCGGCAAGATTTGGGTGAAGTACCGAGACTGCGTTCAGGTATGTTCTGTGCTATGATTACTCAAAGCTAGGAATAAAAGGTTGAGCAATCAGAAAGCTGTGAAGGATAGAGGTCTGGATGATCTGTTAAATCAAGCGCGGCAAGAGAATCCTCTGAAGGAGCCACCACCACCACCAATGAAGGAGGCTACGTCCTAGTGATCAACACCCTGCATTTGTTATGGTCACTGGAAATCATGATAGCACTGTGAAACACGAACTTTAGCGTCAGTGAGTCGGTTCGCTCAACGTGTTAGTCTATCGATTGATCGCGCAGCGGAAGCAACCTCAGTTCTGTATTATTCATACTTCTGTGATATATTCGTCTTACACGTGTATCGTAACATGGTCAATCTAATTTTCCCCGCTCGCAGTGCAAGGTCTCCTGGCGTACGCTGAATACTCAAATGTCCCGCCTGTCCGACCCATATTCAAGAGCGTGGTTCCAGCACGTCATACATCCACTCTCAATAAAGATAGCCGTGGTTCCTGTCAGAGACGAGAGCGCCGCATACAACCCCAGGTCTGTCCGTTGCGGGGCGTACGGAAGCCCTCTTCCCGCGTGATATCTTTCCGCATATCCGGCTAGGAGGCCGAAGCGAAGATTATTTAAGTTCCATCGATAATGTTCCTTCGATTCTTGTATCGCAGTCTGTGGTCTAAACCATACGAAATATGCTGCTCTGATGGTACCTCCGCGGTCAAACTACACTGCCCCCATCGCTACTTTCTAACATCTGAGGTCTTGCTTCCTTTCCAACCGAAGACTTCACCTGGAAGATCCTACTGATCATAACGAACTCGACACCGTGGATGATCGTCTGGTCAAATCCTGGCTTCTTGGAGGTGTAAGGAAAGTATACATACATCTTGTTATTGCTAACGTGAATTATATGAAAACATCGAAGATGACAGGTTCACGCAC